>DWDT01005604.1:0-10303 GCA_018245595.1 Microceris scylla
GTTAAACAATTAGCAAAACACGAACATCTTATACGATTAATTCGCGTATAATTTACATACAACTTCCAACCCGTCAAGACAACCATTAAAATAGAAAACCCCGTGCATGACGGTAGTCTAAATATTTAATGGGTACTCATATTTATGATCCATTACATGGTTTTGTTGAAAACGTAATAACACTAATAGACATTAAACGTATAACAATAAGCGATGATAGGAAAGCCCGAAAAAAATTTCGTTTATATATTTAATTCAAACGATGCGGTTCTGCGAATATTTAAACAACAAAAAAAAAGTATTTTCACAATAATAATTTATCTGCTTAAGAATCTATGGGTGACTGGTTTGGAAGAAGATATTATATTTCATGATATAATTATTTATTCTGGATATTTTACCATTCTGCTGCAAGCATTCCGGGTTTGCTGACCAAGGTTCGTTGAGAGCGTGGAAGAGTTTGTGGTCTAACTGACGATTATTTGGGTTTACCTGTCCCTTTATCTATCTATCTACGAGATCTATACATCTATCTCTCTTTTTGTCGTATCTCCGAATGGGAAGCGTATTTGACACGAATAATTAACGCTACGCTTAATTTGTAATACCGCATCTGCGAGACTTCGTAGGGTCTACTAATATTTAATTCACGTAGACTATTTTAAGGATTTTGGTCCCAGTCATATAGTTTCGATCAATAGATCTATTAGAAGGAAACACATTAATCTCTCACATTATAAGTCTCTCTGGATTACTTTCAAATTATACAATTATCAAAGTTCTGTGAAACATTGGTGATGGACGCCACTAGGTATTCAGGCAGCAAAACTTTATCAAAATAGATTTATCTATATCTATTTAAAGTTTAGAGATAAACAAAATGACAAACAAAACGGTATGTGAATTGATTAATAAATTGACACAAATAAGGCGATAAATAAATAAACACATGAATGAATTCATAAAATAAAGACCGAATGAACATGCCAAATACATATTAGTCCAGCGGTATACAGGTAGAGCAATTACCGTTCGAATTAAATGCAATACGTGCAATGGTCTCTCCCGGCGAATACACCAACACCTGCGTAGAGTCGCCCAATGACTCTAAAATCAATTCGAAGCCACATGCGCTGGCAACGGTCATTCATTCGTACATTCATTAGTTACATTCGAACGGCTGCAATTAGTGCACGGCTTCCAAATGTTGGATATAAAGTGTTAAATTATTTACACACAACACGACCCACTTGGGATTTCGTTTCCATGACGACGGGAATGATGAAATAATTTAGTTCGACACATACATACTCTATGAAGTCCCCACAGAAACATGCTGTTTATTGAACTAGTTCATTGTGTCTATATAATGTAGTCTTAGTTTAGTACCTTGTAAACATATTTCTAAACACTTGTAAAAACATATTTCATGATGATCTTACGGTTGAATAAAAAATTTGTTTAGGATAAACTGTTAACATTAGAAAACCCAGGGATTATTGCTGTTCTGCTAGAACTTTAAATACGTCTTAACATAGTTTAAGATTTAGATTCATTTTACAAATTCAGAAGCAACCTGCAAAGAGTACATACACGTAAGCACCGAAACAATTCATATAATGTTACGACTCTTGAAGAACTCAATCTGATTAGAGTAACGTGTATAACTTGGAAGAGAGACAAAACTTCTGAGACGAGTAAAAACTTGAACAACTTACTACTTAACGACTTACTAAGCAACCAAACATTCACAAAAGGTAAATATGACTTAATTCAAGAGACTTCACAATAAGCGCACATTTTAGAGGATTATACAGACGCATAAACATATGAAGAGAGTTACACAAGAGACTTGAAAGGGCAAACTTGATAACATTAACACGACTAAGAGACAATTTAATGTGCTAAAATATGGTTACACTGTCATAATGTTTGTAAATTTGTTTAATACAGCGCTGCGCGATCAAAGGCAGAGGTAACTTTGTGCTTAGCAATAGCTGGATGTACACCTAAGTCCGATTTTTTGTCTTTTGAAAGATTTTTTTAACCGACAAATCGATCGTTGATTCAATCAGTAGTAGATATAGTATTTAAATTAGAGAAGACTGGAATCAGTTTTTCCATCGTAAATTAAACGAAACTCGATGGACATTCACTGCAGATATATCGTATGATTGTGGTCTAAGTTAAGACATACTAATTCCAGTCTGAATAGTAAACTCAGTGGCCTGCGATTGTAAAGACATATATTCAGCAATGGACGAGAGTAGGCTGATGAGGATGATAACGAATTCTATGTTGCACTCAGAAACAGAACTTGACGAACCTCAATAATTAAAAGAGTAACGGTAACACTCAATTATAGCAAAATTCTACAAGAATCACTTGGCAATGGTAAATAACCAATAAAAACAAGAAAGAAATGTTTCAATAGGTCCTGGGAAAGACATCAGATTTTATCCGACTTTATTGGTTTCATACCGTTTTTCATGTACTTTACCCGGGTTACGAACTGTTCAAATGGCCTCTACTACGTACATTGAATACTTCAGTAAAGCGGACCAAGGCGCATCATACTTACCCTACTGATACGTAATCTCCATTTGGAAACTTATATACCTCAGTGACCGTTACTTCTTTGATATATGGTATGTCAGTATGATTTGGAAATATAACTCTTACATTTCTTATACCTGTGTATATTATAATAACTGTTTATTTATTATTAAAATTATATTCTACTACAGCAATCATATCTTAACAAAAATTATGAAATACAAAACAAATTTTTTGTCGTAAAAGTAACATCTATAACTTTCAAATCAGAAGAAGACTAAGATTCTAGTCATAATGATAATACAATTAGGAGTTAAAAGTGTACTAAGTGATAAGGGATCGTGTTTTTCTCGACGACTAACCTCATGTATATTGCAATCATGTATAATGTATACATTCGGTTGTTATGGTAAATAACTAAAGTTTTGAAGAAGTTACCTAAAAAGCAGAATGAATACAATTATCTTCATAAAAATAATTATTCCTTGAGAAACTATTAGAAACAAACGGTGATTACTTAATAACAGTTATAAGTAAAATTAATCAACCGAGAACGCAGTGCTGGAAGCAAAATCAGTTCTAATTTTCGGTGCTAAAGTGTAAGCGCTATGAAGTGTTATGCTTATCCTATAGAATTATCTCAAGGGATTGCTCAACCGAACAATTCCGATGACAGAGAATTTACAGATATAGCCAACATAGTACCTACTTATGTAGTTAACAGATGATATCGACTTTTCAAGAGTAAATGTTTTAATTTTGATAGAAGATATTTTGGAAAAGAAATACAACCATTTCAATTGTAAATTAATCTCAGTAACAATTAAGAGGGGACCAGAAAATCTCATTCGCTACTTTCTATCGACCCAAGCAACGCAAAGATAAATGACCATTTTATCTTGGGGAAAGTTATTTCTTTAGCTGACATAGAAAAATAAAACCGCCACGGACATTCTATGCTAAACAAAGCAATTTTCGACACGATGATGGATGAACGTGGCACAAGTAATGTATCAAGCGCTTCCAGAAAACTTCGGAAGGCGAAGTGAATTGAGTTTGCTTCGTGTCGTTAAGAATGCAATTTTATAGGTTAATTAATTGTTGTAGTTTGAAACATCAAATTTATAAGAAAGCAGAAATAAGCAGACTTAAGTCCTCGGTTTAAAAAAATAAAAGTCGAAATTTACAGGTCACATACCTCAGATTATACCGCTTCAAAGTAGTGGTCACGATACATCAAAATTAACAACACTAAAGAATGAAATGATAAAATAGAACGATAGAATATCAAAATAAAAGTATCTCTAAAACAATAGCTAAGGTATATATTACGCGTAGAATCAAACGAATCAATACACTATTACTTATGGATGTGGGCGTCGCGAGTTTTAGAGAGTGCGGGTCGCGCTCAGCTTAAAACGGGCATTTTACAGCGATTTCCCGGCGGTGAAATAAAATATACAATTGACTGGAGAACGCTGTTGTAAAATCGTTCTCGATTCGTTTCAAATTGTACCAACGAGTCCCTCGGAGAACACTTTGGTCACGTTGCGACAATTTTTGGGCGCTGCTACAAGACTGCATGATGCTACAAAGCTGATTTTGCCCATCAACAATTTGCCAAATTTGATAATACTGCGTATTGCATTAGGTAATGATTCAAACCCTTTGAGGCCCTTTAATGATTTATAATTAGGATATAAAGAATGTTTCGGTTTAACGCAAGTAAAAAAAAATGACAAACTTAAGTGTGCTCTACACTATAGTAGGTATATTGAAGTATTTCGTTTAATTCGATCAAATTTCGGGTCAAAATAGGAATTCTTCTAAATTTTAACTAAAGTTTCGATTCCGGAAGAAATAACAGGAGAGGCTAAATATTCGGTCATGGATGCGGATAAAGTTTTTGCTTAGGTCGGGGATCGCGTACAATTTATAAATCGTTCACCTTGCTTTTACATGATATTTAATTCAGACTGTCCAAAACATACATAAGAATACTATTGAGGATTTACATATACTGTGCAGTTAAAGGTATACAACTATTCTATATATTTGAAATATACCCACAATATCTGATTCAATGAGTGCGGTTGAAACGAACTCAGGGATCATAAAAATTATCAAAACACAAATATGAATACGTAAGACAAAAATACATTAAAAATACACATAACAAAATACAACCCCTCAAAAATGTCATAGTATCATGATAAATTGCGACGAAACTTTTCGTTTCCCCGAACACCGCTGTCCTGTTGTCGACGTGTCGCAATCTTCTAAAGAGGATAACGAAAACACAATAAAGACGCGTCCTTATTACCTTTATTGGCGACATAATTTCCAGTCGACACTCGTCCTCCATCTGGAGATGGGGAGTTTGGTCCCACGCGTCAACTAATAAGACGCTATTCTGTACTACGTTGGAGTATGTACACATTTTCTTTGTCTTTGTCTTACTTATGTAGGTTAGTTTTGTGAAAGTAGCATTTTGATTTTACAGTAATTTAACGAGTTAACCGTCTTCACGTATTGGGATTAGCCGCAGTATATAAAACAGAGCGTAATTACATACGTGATGTGTCAAAACAAATGAGAATACCAAATCAAGCAGAAGCTGGTTGTTACTTCATAGCTGAAAACGTTTAGTATAGTCGTGTTAAATACGAGTATATTTGTAAAACAATAAACTCATTATGATACAAATTAACGATACAAACGAGTCAGTTATCAGTTCATTTCTGTGTACCATAATCCCATATTTTCTTCTCTTTCCCATTTATTTCATTATCTATTATCTCCACATATTTTCCTACTCATGAATAGGATATAGCTGAAATGTTTTATATAATATTATCCTCTTTTTCTTGTTTACTACCTAATTCGTAATACTGTTTCGTTATTCTGTTTGGGAAACACAACAAGATGTATATTATCATTACATATGTAGTTTGATTCTATAAGTTTCAACTCCTCAATGTATCGATTCATATTTCCCATAACTTGTTACTAATCAATGACTGTTTTCTTTATTTTGTCTCAAGCATATCAAATAAATAATCTGTGACAGTGAATTCCGAAATGTCGTCAGATATATTTTTTTCACCCCTCCGACGAGTGACGTAATAAAACAGTCATGAAGCCGAGAGAATAGTTTTATGTTAGTGGCATTTATTTATTCACATGTAACTCGTTTTGAAAGGAACGCAACAAATTTCAATATGTCCCCTTTCGGTATTTACACCCATAGGTACTATTAACATCGCATGTATTGTAATCTGGTATGCCATGGACGGTTTTTTGAGATTTGAAAAAAATTATCTTCATGACATTGATATGGTTATTTTAGCTAAAAATTCTATTTCCACGTAGTCGAGTTCTTTCTTTTGATGTATATAGGCCAAATTACTTCAGATTACTTGTAGGCGTGGTAATGTTAGTTTTTTTTTACTTATGAGTAGCTGAGTTATCCATGAGTTCTCTTCACTTGCATTCTTTTTCACTTTCAATTTCTAAAAGAGGTTAATTTTGAAATTTTGTCAGGCGGAGTTACGGTTAATAATTCATTTAATTATTTAAATAAATTAAATAGGTCCAGTAGTAATAAATATTTCTACCGGATCCGACAGACGTTGTCCTGAACAAAAGTTTGAACCGGTTTGATGAAAACATTTGTAAAAAAATATTAAAATACCTGACGTCATCATGCGTACAGTTAACACAACTTGCCCCATCAATTTCGTGTGAATATATTTGTACCCTACAAGCTTGTGATAAATATCTGAACAGGCCAGTGACATACACACGGACAAAAAAATTAAATGTATATATAAAGATTTATACAAAAACCGGTAAGGACTATACGCTGATATTCATTTAATATTTCATTACATGAAGGCATCGTTATAACAACTTAAGACATTAAAACACACATACATTTACGTATAAAATACGATATTCCATGCAACCATTATTGTTACAAACGGAATAAATATTGCTCTTCTTTGAAGGGGCGCAAACACAACAAAAACAATTGGCATTTCAAAAGTCAACGGATTAACAATGAAATTAAATTTTCCTAGTCGAGCTGTATTCATGACGTACATAGGGGTGGTGTAGACAAAGGTAATCCCTCCGCTGGATGAATACATTCGCGTATTGCGGCATTTGGCACGGCGACAAAAGGCAATCTGGTTATAGAATCTCCACAAAGTACCTACGTCAACAATACGTCTAAACAAAGAAACCCAATGGATTGCCTGCAATAAATATCGCAACATCTCCCAGGGGGAGGAAAAATAAGAGACGTTTTGCGGTCACAGCAGACCCTCTATAAATCTTATTATGCGAGACAGTGTTAATTTATCGATGGCATCTACACTTGTACTAATCAGTCTCCACACGATTAGGTCAATTTTTTTACTTAAGAAACACCGTAACGATGGTCAATTCCATTATATTACCATAATATGATGTCAAGTAGACCATGAAAAATGTCGGGTGTAGTGTTTAATTGTGATCCAATTTATATTGATAGACAATGACATGAATGATAGAATGGATCATTTGATTCTAAAAGCACTTGCACAATGCTGGTGCAGTGTGAATACAGGAAGTACAGTTTCACTGAGTGTGCCCGTTATTATTGTAGGTTTATATTGATCAATTTCACGAATGCTTTGCGATGTGTTACTACGAAGGCGTTAAGACTGATTTATGATTATTATTTTAGTTAAGTTATAAAAACAATCAAAGGAAAACCGCAAATACATACTATACCGCTTGATGACATGTTGTGATAAAGTACAAATTTTCAATAGTACCTACAATAGAAATTCTCACAAGTACATTAAACAGGATACTTATATCAAACACGACAACAAATATTTGACAAGTAGATATTTACCAACATTTTGGCACATTAGTAGCGCTAACAGCTTTATGTAAATAGGCAGCGGAGTGCTTATATTACCGTCACTGAACAACGCCTACGTTTAAATTAAACAACACAGAACACGAAAGTCTAGGCAAACATATTTTAATGTATTACAATATACTGAAGCGAAAATTTACATATGTATATTTAGATTAGATTATAACTTGAACTACAATGTTTTAAATAGTTATTATATATCTGCATATGTATATAACATATAGAACAGAACGTGGAGCTCGTCTAGAGTAACCAATGTAGTATAAAATAAATAGAACAGAAAAAATTGGCGACGATTAAGTGACAATGATTCCTACACCATTTAACAGTAAAATACGACATTTAACTTAAGTTGTCCGTTGAGTTTCGTCATGATATTTCCACTCTTAAATTAGCCGTAAAATATCTTGACAAAAGATAAGCAGTATACGTTTCTGTTGTACCAGATAACTATTACACCCATTAAATAAATACCTAAATAATTAATAAAGAGATGCGGTCGACGTAAAAACGATGGCATGTTTGCTACACTGTTAGTATATGACAAAATGTAACAACAGCTATGAATATTTCGTCATATGCGGACGTACACAAATAGGTACAAAATTGCTTCCAATAAATCACGACGCGTACCCAATCGCACTCGCAGTGGAAGCGAGCTTTGTCAGTCAAGTTCAAACAGTCCAGACGCGTACCCTATCAAAACTGCATTCAATACCAACGTGGAGTGAAATGGATAGTCCTCGAGTATTCTATCACAAACACAATACAATACAAAAATACTTTATTCAACATCACACAAATCAAAAACTACAATATTTAATCATCAAAGAGTGTAACGATGGACATTGGGCATTGCTCTTCATTATTGTCTCTTTCATTTGGAAAGGCAAAAAATACCATACTTCATTTAATACATTATAAACACTGAATTTATCATTTTTTAATTTTAGTTATTGCTGTATTATATTACTTATAGTGTGTATAGTTTTATAATATATTTATAAGTAATAATGTCACTCTACCGCATTAGGTACAGCGGTGATAGCCTAGTGGTTAAGAATACAGCCTCTCACTCCAGGGGTGCTGGGTTCAAATAGAACGATGTAATAAGGATAGAACTGAATTAAAAATAAATAAATAAATGAATGAATAAATGTCGTTTTATTTAAGTGCTTTACTAACACATACTTTTTTATATTATTATCGTTTAATCTCCGAAACTTCGTAGGCTCCTAAAGGGAAATTATAACGTTGGTTACTAGTGATATTTGTCGCCCGACAACATAAATCTATATTCGTCTATCACTGGCACAACCCCGCTCGTAGGCACACGCGCTTTATGTATAAAGGTCACAATATATAGCGCATCTATAAATTCAACAGTATGGAAAATACGTCAAAGTTTTGTAGGTCGTAAATCAACCGGCGGTCGCTCACACTTTTTGAATATTCATAAGAAGTTGCTGAAAACATCGAAGTTTGTAAGAGCGTTGCAATTTTTGCTGGCCGAGAGAGAGCACTCAGGATATTATGTAGCTATACCGAAGTTACCTTGAAGTACACGGTCTTCGTTTTATATAGGAACACTACAAATAAAGCAATCGGTACGTAAGTTGAATATTTTTCCTATGTAAAATCGGTTTTTTACTGGTTATTACTGTTTTAGTACCTTGTCACTCTACAACGTCTTCATTCACTTCGTGAACAAAAGGATAAACATTGTTGAAAAAGTTACCTAAGACTTTGCTAAAAAAATATCATAAATCTCTAATCTAGAATCATTTTATTGACTTTTATATTGTTCCTTCGTGTCATAGATATGGGTTTTCGCTAAGAAAGAGAAGTTAGGATGTTTTATTCATAAAACGCATATATTAAAGTCAGGGATACATGCTAGTGATTCTAACCCATTATTCCCCGAATAGGAGACTAAAATCTAAATTACTGGACTATCACCAAAGCCACATCAACTTTAAGGGTCCATCTTTTACAATCGACAAGTTCGCGGTGAAACGAAAAAAAAATCTCAAGCCGTGCCATTAAGGGCTACCAGGAGGCCAGTTAGGGTATAAAAGGAGCTAGAAAAGCAGTATATCGTAATAATAGCCACGCCGTTACAAGTGTAGGATCTGACCTGTGTATAAATGTCACTGCTAAGGGCGATCGATATCAGTTTTCACTTGGCCTTTTGTTAAATGTACCGTTGAAGGATTTTCTTCATTATTGTTAGATTTATCGAAAGTTTTGATGGCATTAATGTTACACTGCTACTGTGTATCTATCCTTTAGTAGGGTATTTCGTTTTTTTTCCAAACCCTGTATTTTACGCTCAAATGGATCGTTCGCAGGACAGAAAGCTGCGAAGGTCAATCGTAGAATCGTCGAGTCGAGATATACTCTCGTACCTACAAACGTAAAAGTTTATTATGCATTGATTTTTTATATTTTCCTTTATACGTGAATCAAGTATTCGATATTCCATCAATGTTTCATCTCCATAGGAATTTTATGCATTACTCTTAGGTATCACGTGGCCTTTCGTCTTGGCTGAGAAAATTTCCACCAACTTTATGACTTGATCATTTTTGTGACTCTTTTACAACGCGAGACCAATCCCTTATAGTTTGAACGCTTTTTGTACAATGAAATATATGTACTGGGAAACTGATGGCTTCAAATTTCAATACTTACTACCAAACGACTATAAACATTGCATTTAATATTCAGTATTGAAATGAGAAAAAAAAAACCAAAAATTTTCCAGATTACAATATGTTATATGAAATCTAGGAGCCTTAATTAAATACTAAG
>DWDT01005605.1:0-10303 GCA_018245595.1 Microceris scylla
TTTAAACATGCATGTATTATATGTTATAAAACGTAAAACGCAGCATCACGTCTGTAATCCCCGCGGGGTAGGCAGAGGAGTGTAGTAGTACACTCACGTTTCACCAGTTACATTTATGTCCCATAAAATGAAGCCTATTGCCATACATCAGGCACAGATCCTGACTCCGCATCACTATTAGAAATTCTAAATATAACAGTACCCGACCCGGGATTTGAGCCCAGGATTCGGTCGGCAGATTCGATCGGCAGTCGCGCTTGCAACCGCTCGATCGACGAGGCAGTCATTGTAGGTTTTATTGTCATAGTCACTTAAATAATGCTTAACTCGGTGCAGATGGGGTAAGCAGGTGTTTTCTGGAGAGCTAATATGTATGTACATACATATATAGCGTTCTTCCTAAATAACGTACGTGAGATAAGACGGTACATAATTTAATAATGTAGAAGCATATAAAAGAAAAAACCCTTGTGATAGAAAAAAATGTCATTTAATAGTGATATTTAATTTTCGGATACTCTGTGACCGTGTCAATGAAATTGCACAATTATCTGTCAATTATTGCCTGTAGAGGCGCCACTGCTGCAAGTAAGACCCTAGTACTTTTCCGTTTATCGACAGTTAATCGTAGATAACAGAATGGAACTGCCATTAATTAAAAATTATCGTTATTTCTACGTTTTTAATATTTTGTATGAGTACTGCATATTAGCAATATTAGCTATTTCTCTAATAACTGTTGTATCAGTGTTTAGCAAAAAATATGTAAACAGCGGTAGGTCGATAGGTCCCCATTCCCGGGTCGGGTACTATTGAGATTTTCTAACTTGAAATCTCTAGTAGTGGCTGGATTTGTGTCCGATGTATGCCAATATGTTTATTCCGTATTCGAGGATCACTGGCATGATATTACGTTACGTGTAATTAAAATATCTTGTTGACATCGATCTTAGACGCTTAAGGTAAAGAAATACTTAAAAATATATTTCCGCGGAATGGTACAATCTCTTCACTTACAACATTCTCTTCAACTATCGTGTTATTGTCTGTGGGACAAAAATAAAAAAAAATATATTTTCCTTTCCATCGTGTAATTTCCGTAATACTGATTAAAAATGACATACGTCTTCATTGTGTGCGACAGTGGTTTATTGTTCTTTTATCTTTAATTTATTAGTTTCATCAAGGTAATTAATCGATATTTGCAAATACCAACGGCGATATTGCCAGTAAACAATTTTGACTTATTTACTTGAAGTAAATGTGTTTTTGAGTCTGTATATATACAATTAAAAAAAGAGTCTGTGGTCACATGCTTAGTTTAAAATAAGAATAATGTGTTTCATGTCGCGTAATTCAAGGATTATTTTTTTAAGTAACGCATCGCGTTTGAATGTATACTGTATTATGCCTAGTTAGATATTGGACTTTTTTTTAAGAAACAGAAGATTGTCTAGTCAGATCATTGTCGAAATCTTGACATGTTTGATTTGTGGTAATATTTCGAACCTACGATGTGTCACTTTCAATCAATAAGCCGTTGAGGGTACTTGACCGGCGCGTCCTGGAGCTGTGCCAACCATATTTTTATTGGACTTCGCCATTGAACCGGAACATAAACTCTGTTATATGACACCACATTCAAAATTTACGATGGGAAAATTTAGGGATTACGACGGGGATATTTTTAATGGCGTTGTTTTAATATGATCTTTCAATCTACCCTATTTTTACCTAACATTTTACCGTTATTTTCATTGATAATCATCATCGTCATAATCACATTTATTAACCCTTTATTCATTTTACTCTTGGGTGACGCTCACATCTTACAATAAAGAGGTATTATACATCTTACAATAAAGATGTAATATATATTACATTTTATGTGCGGGTTGACAGACTTTACGCGCTTCAGAGTACATTATAGAAATTTATACAATCTAAGTTTTATAAAATTTTAATCTTTGTTGTATTCTTGCAAATTATATACATTTGTAATCACAACAAACAACTTGATTGTGCCAATCGAGTTACATAAGAATACGTAATAATATTTCTAAAGCCGTGTTAACACTATTAACGCGAAAGTCACATCTCTGTGTCTTCCCTCCTCAACAGCTACATATATTTGATAATATTTTGCTGTACAAAAAGCTTAAAGTACATACGAGTATGTGTCGTTGTTGATTTATTTAGGTTAGTGTAAAAATTGCTGCTTAAAATAGAAAAACAAATTAATGATGTGGCAATTATTGAAATAAACTCGCGCGAAAACCGCGGATGATATTTGCTTCTCTTTAGACAAAATTATAGACCGACTATTCGTTTTTTTTAATAATCTCAAACTGTCATTATCGCATAATTGCAGGCTATTTTTTTTTTAATTGTCGCAAGAAAGAAACAAAAGAATTATTAAAATAATTTTAGTAAATCGTTACAATTATAATGTAAAGTGGTTTTTATCTCGAAGAGATTTCGTTTTTGTTATATTTAATGTATATATATATTTAGGATTAAAAGTGTGGATTCGAATTAGATCCTTGTTGATAAAGTGGCTTTGAAAACATCAATTGCATGTGCATCTAGAATTAAAGCGCAATTTGACTTCAGCATAAGCTACTTATGTTAGGTTTAGTTAGTTTGTTGTATTGTTTATAGAAATACATTGTCGATTGTCTTTTGTCTGTCTGATTGATTACAGGCTGATATTTTATTCATTCATTTAGGCTTTAAAAAATATTTTCATCGTTATAATTGACAGGACAATGTTGCGTTATAATTTATACCAAGAAAACTGTTTCATCAATGACTTTCCTGCTTCGATAAATCATAGACAATTCGTACTTGACATTGTCTATGATACTTATCACTATGGGATTGTATCTGATCTGTCTGTTAAGAAAAAATAAAAAAATACATGTTTTCTATCTATTAACCATCGAAATTTAAATTGTATTTGTATTATAATAAGTAGGTACATATATTATTGTCGGATCAACGCCAGACGTATTAATAACTTAGACAAAACAGCTTTTGACATGGAGCAGAAGATAGATTCTTGTTAATGTTATACAATAGACATCGCCGCGGGCTCGCAAGCCTGTTTCATAAAAAAATGTTATGAAATTAACATTGATATTGAGACACGACAGGTAAATCTAGGCTGCCTTGTGGGCTGCGTTTAGCATTTCATTGACCTAGGTCTTTGTCAACTTCAAGGAACAAATTCGTACATTGTAATAATTGAAGTTATACTTCTTTTTTTATTGCTTTACAAAACGAATCCATTAAAGGAGGAATAGGAACGCCCGGGAGAAAAAAAGTCCGTGCGTTGTATTCACTCCCTAATATAAATTAGCAAGAAGGCCAGTTTTATGCACATAGAAAATATATATTATAAAATCTTTATAGCTTATACGTATAAACAGATATTGTAGCAATGTTCTCTATTGATACATAACGAAGTTGAGCTTTTCTAACTACCTTAAGCTGGTGAAGATTTTTAGGTTACATATTTGAATATCTTTAAAACTTATAATACCTGTAAATAAATTGGAGACTAGTCGGAATGTCGATATCTGGGTGAGAGGCGAAAAACATAAAAGTTCTCTCAGTTAACCTGCCTATGTAAATATATATTCTAGTTTGAAATATACCGCAAAATATTTCTAAAATGGTTTATGTTCGCGTCATTCGTTTATAAACAGATTGAGTACTTCAATTGACGGCTTAATTTTTCAATGTTACCATTTTCACTTGATAAATTTGTGTTTAGTGAAAATAAATTGATGTAACACTAAACATTAACCCATCTATAAATATTCAATTAAATGATTTTTTTATTTGTGTTAATAAAGAGAAAACGAATGCAAAATGCCAGTTACCAGTCAGCCCAGGATATTATGAAAATTTAAGTAAGGCTCGTAATCCTCTATAAATATATACTATAGATATGTATAATAGAAAATATTATACTATACATATGTATAGGTATAATAAATAATGATGACGGAGAATTGTATATACTAGTAGTAGTAGCCACAATTCCTTTGAGAAAGTGCCTGCGCGTGTGTGTTTTAAGAGTAAAAATTCGTTTCGAATTTCACTTTAGCGATATATGTACGCAAATACCTGTCGGAAATATTGGCGGTATGAGCGATCTTGACAGATGTCAAGGTCTAGCCATATGACAGTGTTAAAAATATCTAAATAACGTTTTGTTAATTATAATAATAATGTCTTTCTGTCATCATAGCGGCACAAGCGTGAGCGGAAACTTGCAAACATGTCATAGAAATTATTATGTCATCTTGTTGTGACAGCTTCTAATTATGTTCAAGGAGATTGACCGGTTGGAAGCTAAGCGTTTCGTTAACGAGCGTCTAATATTCGCTTATTTATATAATAATCTGTCCGCGGCTGAGCGGTTCCGATTACTTCCGTTATTTTCGTGTCATTTATAAGAATTTTTCTACGTTAACGTATATTTTATATGTCATACGTAGTTTTGACGAAGCGTCGCGTCACAGTGACCTAACCTCGGATTGGTATTTGATTAATATTTCTGATATTTTATTTCTACAAACAGGAAAATTTCCAACACTTTAATGTTTAGTATGTTGGGAATGCCAAATAATATTATTCCGTTAATTTTATCTTATCAAATTTAACGCATTATTATTGCTGAGAACAATTCGGTATTTTTACAGACGGTTTATTAAAACAATGTTTTTTGTAACTTACTTTATTGTTAGACACTTCACGTCATTGAGTCCGTTGAGTATTTTATGGAGTTTTATGATCTACTTTGCTGGGTCAGATTTGGGTCATCGTATCTGAGATGACATAGCCTGGCATTTGGGTTAAGGCCGATGCATCTAAGCTTTGCCTACACGCACAGCGTACATGTAACTGATATTTATCTACCTGTTATGTTCTTGACTGGGTGTTTGGGGGAGAATGTCGGTTAACATTCTTCCGTGTACGCCAACTTGACACTTATGTCTGAGTAATAGTAGTGGTTATAGCGTAAATGCTTTTTGTTTTGTTTTATACACGTCCGTTCCTTGACCATGTGAGTTACGAGTCGAGAGGTTTTAAAGTGAACGAGTGATTGGCTTCAAAGTGCCTTTATCGGACAATTTGTTAATTACACTTAATTGGTAAATGCATTATTTTACTTGAAACAATTTCGTCTTCTGTTTGAGCAGCGATGCTATCTACTGTATCACATATTATAAAAGAAAACGTGAAGTTTTGTAAACGTTGAAAGCCGATTCCGTATCGAATTGGCCACATTGTACCGCGAAATTTTTGTTTTTCGAACACCTGATCGGCCGCCATGTTGCCGGTGCGCGGGAACAATGGCGATTTCCGCCTCGACAATAGCTTGTTGCATACTTTGTAGAATTTTATTGTGCGTGTTCAGTGAATTAATTAATTAGCATTAACACTGTTTGATTTCACTACTACAAGATCTATGTACATTTAAAAGTGATCGGAGCCGAAGTAACTAAATTTATTTTTAAGCCAGAGCGACTGGAAGTCATGATGTGTCATGCATGTCTAAGACCTAATTTCAATTGCTTAAAATTGCTTAACAAGACCAATTCCGAGTGCTATCCCAAAGATAGGACGAGACGATACTCATCATGCATGACCTATACTTCGTAATTTGAATACTACAGATGATGATTAAGTTTTGTAATTGTTGCCATCTTTGGTATTTCGGTATGTAATTCCAGTCAGAGTTCCGATATTCTCACGGCATCTGAATAATTTATTCAAGAATATCTACATAACGAGATATATTGCATTGTTACATACTTATAGTCGCATGCAGGTATTTGAACTGATATGCAAATATTTATCATGACTAATAACGACTAGATGTCTCGTTGTATTAGTATTTTGTTGCCAAGTTCAAAAATATAGCTTGTGTAGGTGTGTTTTTACGTTTTTTTTTAATTGAATTCTTTTTTGGGGTCAGATCGAGCAAAGTATTATTTACGTTTGCGGAAGTTGAATTCGCAATAGAATCTCGAAGTCTGAGTTTGCGCTCAGTATATGGGAATAGACTAACGCCCTATTCCTTAGGACATAACATAACAGATGAAACATGGGGGTACTGTAGTAAGAGGAAGGCAGAGGAGTGTACTCCTCTGCCTTTCTCTTTGGGAGTATACACCTTAAATGCAATGATATTTTTACTTGTTTATTTAAATTTATCTGTTAACTAATTAGGTGTTAAGTAAAATTCCAAATTCGTAACATGTACAATTTAAATACGTGTGAACTGGCAAGCAGAGTGCGTATTAAATTGAGGAATTGAAACTGGTCGCATTATAATGCTATAATCCCGTCGATTTAAAAGTCCAACATTACCTTACACATTTTATTGCTAGTGAGTTGTTTTGTTACGGTCGCGTAGTATTGCATTATTCAACATTGGTCACACAGAAGGTCGAGTTGTTGCATTGAAACAAAGATGGTTTGTATTCAAATAGATGTCTTCTATACGAAACAAACATGGCCGCTGTGGCGGGAAGTCCAAATTTTTAAAACTTGATAACGATATTTATAACTTTTAAAGAGCACAAACAATGCACAAATACAATTTATTATAAATTATTGCGTAACAAATCATTATTTTGAAAATTTATACTAAAAAATGTAATATTATTTGGTCTTATACGTTATAATTTTCGGTTCTATCACCCAATGCTATAAAGAAAATACAAGTAAAAAAACTTGCAGTGTACAATTGTACAGATTAATTATATTCAATATATAAAAGCTGGATCTATTTTAAGTTTACTTCCTGGTAACCTCTAAAAATATATAAAAAAGCAAAAGGTTGTAAAAAATATCAGTACTTAATTACTCTACTTATAGATTTTTATTAAACGCTTAAAAGTGCGAAAAAATGAAGAATTAATTATTGGAATGTTTCGAGTACCTAGATATTATGATATATTTTTTAATTGCTCAAAAACTTATATAAATAAAGTTTAGTATATAAATACATTGTAAGTAGTTAAGTATTTATTTAAATGACTCAGAAAGGAATGCTCATTCGTTAGGTAGTAATGGCACATAAGGCATTCTTGTTTAGGTTAGTTAGCGCCTTCGCGCCCTGTCCTCGGCTTGCCGCGTCCAGCTTCTGCCTGCAGTATACTTTCTAATGACCATTTATTATATAAGACTTAATACTTGATACTAGCTGTCTATTAACAAAAACCATAAAAACATGTAGAAAGACAACGGTCAGTGAACCCAATGCACCAAATTAATATGACCATTGTGCTTCGTAATTGGTTATAACAAAATCAGGGCCAGCACAGGACAACTCATTTTATTCAGTAATTAATAGGTTTCTTTTACAGCTTTTTAATGTTAAAATATACTGCACATATTTCATCGTACAAAGTAATTGTTGTCCATTTATTTTTAATTTTGGGTAGTCCAATGTATTTTTAATTTTAACTGTATCTGTATTCAAAACTTATGATTTCTGTTGTCATTTAGGATACTTGAAAGCATCACAAGTACTGAGATGGCATAGTCGACGTGGTCAGTAGATAATAAATGATATAAGCCATTGATTTTCTCCAATGATTAAGAAAGTTTCTAGTGAAATTCATAAAGCTTTTACTTAGATCAAGTCGCGACTACACCAACTACAAGTATCAACTACAACTAATTCAAATTTATGTTAAAATCATGTCCCTTTCAGAAAAATGTACGAAAATTATTATTATTATTTTATCGTCACGACTGGTCACGGGTTAGGTTAGGGGGAATGTGGGGGGGGACTGAAAGGAATACAATATATCAGTAAAAAAATTTCTAGTATGATTATAAGAAACATTAAAAATACATGTTTTATTTGAAGATGGATATACTTTTGCGTAGATGTTATGGAAGGAAATTTATGAATACTAAACCAGACGGGAATTTTTCGCGCTTAACATTTAATCAGAGGAAATCATAAATACATGAATCCTTTTTGCTATTGGTAACATAGCAACATTAATTCACGGTAACTCCGGCGAGCGTTGCCATAACTTCCTTTAATATAATCGGAAATATAATAATAAGGAGTAATTCACGTAATCCTTATTGCTAAGAATATAAAGCTGTAAATCAATTACGAATTGCAAACATTGCGAATAGCAAACGACAACAACTTTCGCGCCATTTTATCCTTAACATTTCCTTTATTCATGAAGTTGCGTATTTTAGCCACTTCCTCTAATTAATTGCATCATTAAATCGACAAGCAAGAACAGTGTATTAAAAAAGAATTAAGTAACAATAAAAATAAAATACCATAAACAATATAAAAGCATAATCGCTTAATACCTGTGTCGCCCTTCAAATTGACAGTGCAAACGACATATCTCTATAATACCGCCATTAGAAATACAGATAATAAATGAGTTATAATATTATTTGACGGCGTTTAATAATAATACTCTTATTGTAATTTTTAATTCTAACGTTTAATATTCGTCGTTTAATAATAATACGCTTCAGTCACGGACGCAAGGTAAATGAAGAAATATGGCGATGTTGCGAGCTCCACCTGTGCTAATGGCGGGCAGCATAAATTAAACAATAATTGTTAACAAAATCAACAATTCACCAAGTTATGATTACATATAGCAGACATTCTTTTGTACTTATCGATTCGTGTTTTTAAAATTTGCAAATAACATTTTGCAAATTTTTCTTCAATACTTTTATATTATCGTTCGTCCTAGTGTTAAATTATTTAATAATACTTTATTAATTGGTGCGTATAATTTTATGTTCCTTGTAATTTATTATGGAACATTAATCTAACACATTATCTCGCTGTTAAGCAGGGAATTTCTAAAGGATGTTTGGGGTAAACTCCCCTTTACGAATGACGTCATTTTGACCGCACTAAAATATCAAAACTATAAACTTTAATGTTAAAAAAAATGTGATTAAGAACAGAATATCAATAAGTACATATAATGAATTTCAAGTTGACATATTAAAACTATAATATTCGTAACTCTAACTCGTAAGCCATATTCACGGGCTGTTTGTTTATTTACGTTGTGTTAGGAAATTTTATTTACAAATTTTAGTATTGTATTATTTCCGACATCTGCGACATCTGGCCCATAATAACCGACTTGATTGTCACTAAATGTTTACTAGCAACAAAATTTGTGTTTTTTTGTTACTATAAAGTTTCACGGCCTCATAAAGACCGAAGTTTGAGGTCCGCCGCCACGTCAACCTGTCAAGCTGTCATTTTAAGTGACAAATTAAGAAAAAACGCGGGAAAGGATCACAGATTAAACGAGTCACAGATAAAAAAGCGTATAGCGGATATAAAATATAGAGCAACTCCTACATAACAATAATTGGAACCATAGATTCTATTGTTCTCTAATCGTTTCACTCGCCGATTTTAATGCCTTCCTTGTTAGGTACATTATATTAGCATCAAGCCATCGTTACTGTTTCTGTCCTTACGTCAATATCCTTACGTGTTATTGTGTTCAATGACGTAAAATATTACGAATTATTCTTTTTCTTGTTTTTATCATAAGCCTTTCGTGACTTTCTATAGCACACATAATATCACGCCTGAATTTGTGTGAAGGGTTAGGCAGCGATGTGCAGTATTCCTAGGTTTCACCGGTTATATTTTACGTCTAATGAAGTATAAGGTGAGAGAGTATTCGCATATATAAAATGATACTGATTTATTTCTAACCCCAGGCGAATATACTATACAAAGTCCAATCAATAGGTTTTTGTCACTTGCAACTTGTGACTACGAGTTCTTATTATTACTCCTGGTCTCTTGAGGGGTAGGTGTGGTAGGTACTTTCGACTCCTCCATCAGCCAATTTCACTCAGACTTATAACCAGAATACGGCAATGCTTATTACTTGAACAATAATACACAGGAATTTAATTTATAACAAGTAGAAAGTATGAAAGCTACCTTAATACATATTAATATTACAAACGCGAAAGTAACTCTCTGTCTGTCTGTGTGTCACTTGAGTTTTGATGACAAAATTGCTGAACCATTTTGGTAAATATATGTGACTTATAATAGACTTAACAGAAAAATGAATTAAGCAAGAATATATTCTATACGAGCATAAACTTAGGTGGGTTAAAAGCAGTAAAACAAAAAACAATATGTACATATTCCAATTTTTTTTTTTTTCTGCCAACCCGCACTTGGCCAGCGTGGCAGACTATGGTCTTAACCCTCTCAATATGAGAGGAGACCCGTATTCCA
>DWDT01005606.1:0-10301 GCA_018245595.1 Microceris scylla
CAAATAAAACGTGTTATTTTGATTTCCTTATGATTTATACCTTATTTCTTGGAAACAACTACCCGGCGGCCATCTGGTGTTTAGTTAAATATAATGTCTCGGCTTACTTGATGTACATAAAATATGTGAATTTTGTAATATGTTATTAATATTAAACAGATGGGCAGCGGAATTTTATCTCAGATTTCTAAATGCTTTAGCACTCTCTCTCCAAACGTGTTACATTGGATTACGATGAATATTTAATATGGAAATAATAGGTTGTTTGTTGCAAATAGTATAAACACTAACTATATATGGGCTGTCAGTGGAAACCGAAAAGTCCAGAATTTGAGTAGTATGCCCTTACCAAGAGGGGTAAATAAGATACATTGCAAAATTCGGAATTGAAATTGAAATACGTTACATTTTCATCTTTACCATACAAATCACTGGGCATTCCAAAATTCAATCTAATACCGTTGAACGGTATAAACTGTAAAATCTTTATCCCGTTTTATTCTCAGTTTACCGCGTCTATGATTTATGGTGAACTATGAATCGTATATCATCCGAAACCTCTCACCGCTCGGCGATTTAATCAAATGAAACACAATATAGTCTTTCGTGAATTTCAAGAGCTATTAAAGCGAGTACTTGTGAAGGAAGATCGCGAGTATTTCTCACTGTGATCCAGAAGTCATTGTTGTCGAGTTGTGTCATCTCGACAGCGCGACCCATTGTTTCAGCTTCTCATATTATATCCTCGACACGGCGAATAACAATGTATTGTGTGCGTCAATTATTTACACCTGTTGTTATGCATGTCTCTATCCGCGTATACAAACGTGTGCTGTATTGTATCAAATAAAAAACGCTTGTCTGTAAACAGTACACGCACATTGGCTTTTGATTGTTCCTAAGTACACGTTTCATTTGAGTTTCCTCATATAAAATATCCCACTAATACTATACCCTCTATAAACTAGTATGTACATCTTCCTTCCTTATTAATCTGTCGTTCTCGTAATCATGTGCAATTACCTCGCTTTGTCTATACCTTTTTGACAAGATTCTGTCAGTGTTGTGACCCCCAATATATGTACATTTACGTGATTAGTATTTCTATCTGTTAATCGATGTTTTTATTACAGTATTATAATGATAGTTATAAAAACAATACGGCAATATGATATGAATGGATAAATCGATTACTCTAGTATTAAAACCATCAAGTCCGCACGTTAAGTCATTAATACTGGTTATATCTCATCACAAGTTCTAAATAAGGAAAACCTTGTGGATAAAAACGATTTGTATAAGTACGTAAGTTGGTATTATTATGTCGTGCTGGCTATTTATGTAACGACCACCGCGCAATCAGCCATTATCAGAGATCATTAATGGTAATGCAGTTGTATTGTTTGTGTGGATGACCTCCTGGCCTTTGACTTTTGTGTCTATATCGTGCTTGTGTTATATTTGTACAATTGCGTTGTACGACATTACTATTGTCGGATCGCGGTTGCATTTATTATTATCATCATCATGGTTGTCATGAATTTCTTCATACTTCACCGGTTCCGTCGTCGGAGACACATCTACTGCAATATTAAGAAGAGTTAGTTTTATGTGTTACTCTGGCTAAGTGCGGATTGGCAGACTTCATGTCTTACAACTACTTCTCTGTAACATTTTATACGTTTTTGCATTAAGAAAATGTGTTTTATGTACTTATTTGTTAGAATTAACTAGTGTCCGCGAGTACTTTGGAAAGAATTAGATGAAAATAAAATATAATATTTAAAAAAATTAGAAATTTTAATTAACCCCCGAAAAAGAAAGACTAAGAAGTAATATGAAAGTAAAAGCAATAGACCTTTTATAACTTTGTTAACGAGAACCTATTAATATTTTCAAGACAAGCGTCGGGGAGCTCTATGGGAGGTCGTCCACGGCGATTTTTAGCAGTGATACTGTAGCGGGATTTTTTTTGGTCTTACTGCATTATAAAAATTTCGAAGTAGTCAGAAATTTCTATAAGCAAAACAAAGATAGAGTTCTCTTAAAATGAAGCTTATCTGGGTTCGGCTGTGTTCCCGATCATTTATTGTAGTATTGCCACTTTTTTACTTTACTGGTCGGTAGTATTCTTTACTATTTTGCCCGATGGTCAAATGGTATGAAGAACAAATAACCATTATTCTATTGTTGATTTTTTACCTGAAAAATAACAGTATCCGCAAAAATAATTTTAATTTCTCATTTTAATCGTCATTCGAAACGTCCGTAACTACTCAAAAACTGTGAATTTCTATACTGTTTCTTTTGCCTCTTTAAAATACCGTTGCAATGGAGAAAAACGCATTATATGCATTGTTCGCGTCAAAAAGCTTTTTGTCTAAAAGTTTTTCACGAGTGTCGGCTAGGAACCAAGATATATTATTTGCATATTAATGATTGATATTCTCCATATTCTAATACTATTTTATGTGCGATTCTTCTACTCTTATGTACCTGTACGTATATTTTTTCTTTGTTTAGTTGCTACGTGTTAATGTTTGTTCTGGTATCACAAGAGAGATATCATTTAGTGTCGGGGACTGCATCATAATCATCATCACATTAACCTTTACCGTTCCTACGTCAGAGGATGTAGTGATCACTAATTAGCTACTGGTCTATACGTTCATACTAGTCATCAATATTATGGTTTTGACTTGCGTCAAGAGGATGTGTGCACATTCCTTTTATTACTTGTCCGTTTTTGTTCCTTATCCGTGTTATTCGCAATTCCACCGTTATTATCATCACCACCGTCGTCAATATTGTATCGTCATCGTCATTAATCTTCTATTTCAATCCCTTCATTGTTATTCCAGGCCCGGGCAGACAGAGCACGGGCACGGGGCGCTGGCGTACGGCGGCAAGCAAGTGGCGGGCGTGGTGCCGACCGCGCGCGCGCCCGCCGCGTCCTACGCACCCGCCTACCCGCCCGCCCAGCTGCGTCTGCACCAGCCCGGCTATGGATCAGCGGCACTTAGTTATAGGTGAGTCCGTGTTGCACTCATACTGCACTTTGCAACAGTCCGAGTTAAGACCTCCGATGCGTTATGATCGTCGAATACTGAAAAAAACGAATCGATCTCCAAGATGTCATCAACGTTTTTTTTAAATCTTCAGTACAATATCGTACACCCGAGCTTTCAAAATGATATACTAGTGATCTTATTTCCATTACGTTTGTCATTGGATGTATATACTTTATATACATATTTTATGGCAAGTCTTTAATACCGCAAACGGTTTTGAACATACATACACAGGGAACATACTACCAATTTCGATATCATTTCAGTTTGTTTTGACGTGTTCTATGTTTACTATGGAAATGACTGGTTCTATATTGCTTAACTAACTATATATCGCTTAACTAACTATATATTGCTTAGCAACATATATAGCCCGTTTTATATCTGTACCCTCTTCGGGCCTGTAAAGGCTTCTACACACACGACATGCCACCTGTACGTACGAGTACAGTCATGAAAAATCACAATCTCGCCAACGAACATGTAACAATCAGCTCAATTTGTGTCGTTTCCCACGACGTAACGTTATCTGTGCCGCTCTCGAACGCCAGCAGAGCTTTGCAAGAGCTCTGAGGTATTACTGAGCTGTGAGTGTTACTCCGGTTACATTATGGAACATAACATGAACTGAAGGTATATACATTGTAAACGAAATAGGATCCAAGACTTCATAAAATACCAGAGCGATTGCGGAAGATCGGAATTGAAATGTAAAGTACCATGAGGAGTCCTGTTGATTTAAATGTAATGACATTCATTAAATCACATACGAAGCGAAAAGGCCTTTAGATAGGACTTTTATAGCATTGGTGGTTGTTGGTGCACAAAAGAGTTGGCGTATAAAAGTGATTCCGCTAACAAAATAACCGCCTACGTTAAATTTATATGTCACTGGCGTTGGTCAGGAAAACGTGAAACACCTAAGAAGTATACGTAAACATGAAATAAGCCTTAGTTTCAAACGTGTAAATAATTCATTCTTCTTCCTGTCATAAGATTGTCGTTTGTACGTAGTGACACGAGCCAACGCTCCCTCAGGACGGGCAGCTCGTTAAGAACGTCGAGATAACAAATATCGTGTTATTATGAAATTTTTGCCAGCACCTGTCGCCGTTATCAGAAATATCTTGTCTTTTGGTTGCATTTAATACTTGAATTTGTTTTGATTGGATTCTAAGGCCTAAAAATCGAACTCAGTGGCGTGCTATTGGAGAGGTGTATGTCCTGCAATGGATGATTGCATGCTGATGGCAGGATGATGATGATGATAAGTTGCTTTTAATACCACTTTAGACGTACCTTTTCAAATATAGAGCGGGCACGTAGAGGGCAAAACCTTGCGACAGATAGCTACAGATAACTTTTGTCCCTTGAGGGTTAAATTTGAACTACATTAGCTATCGAGATAAACAAGAAGTCAATTTATTTCATATCTCAGCAAACATAGTAGCCAGAGAAATCTACCGAGAGAAAAGTTTCTGAAGCGACCGTAGGGATAGTTTGATATATGTATGTATGTATGTATATGGAGGAAGATCATAGAGTATCCTAAGTGTCAATAAAGTTTTATGAGGTCTCTGAGTTTGACGCGTAAAAACGGCATCCGAGCCTTAATCATACAGAGTGGCCAAATCTCTTGGAGCTAGTATATATTTGGAATATATATTGAGCTAGTTTCTGTCTGTTACGTCATGCCTTGGATTCACATATGTTGTGTTTATAGGAAACTCCATAAGCATAATTCGCTGGAACTTACGGCTAAGTATATTTTTTGCTTTTAAAGCCTTTTCGAAAACTTTGACATGTTGTACTGTGGTAGGGTAATGCCAAAATTTATTTTCGTACTTACCTCACGGTATATATGTATAGCTATGTGTGGTATTCACATAGCACACATAACTATATAATTAAGCGTGCAGGTGACTTCTCTTTGTGCGTTATATCTGGTATTATCTTGTGGACTCTATGACTCTGTTCTGCTGTAGACCCTATGATTATATTTTTTGAATGTCAATTTACTTTATCGGTAACATCTTTTGTTTACGCATCCGTTTTTTGTGTGGTCCATTAATACGCGTATATGATCCATTATCCATAGTTGTCATTGCTTCCACCAGTTCTTAGTCCTTGAAGTGCAGTACATTTTTTAAAGTTAAAATAGCCTCATTTGCTGTAAGGTATATATATACACTTTGAAGTCATACAATGTATAGTTACAGGGCTATCGATGGTAGGCCGGAAGAGAAATGTCGGTAAATGAAGATTCCCACTGTTTTTTAAATGAGAAAAGAAAATTTGCCATATCGCTGTACGACTTTAGTCCAATAATGTGTTCATGTGAGATATTATCGCGTGTGTCGATATCGGCTTGATTTAAATCCAGTTTTGGCTTACATTAAAGACGCGAATTTTATACATTTTCAAAATCGATATCACTATTAGTATTATATTACGCCAGGTCTCTTACGGGGTAGTTAAATACCACCCAGTGTCGAATAATTCTATCCTCGCCCACGTGACTTGTTTCTACTGCAGTCATCGCTTTTTTAATATGCGCATACCATTTTCGGAGAGTCCCCCATCGACCATCAAAATTGATAAATGTAATGTAATTCTAATTATAACACGTTAAAATTATAAACGCCTTCAAATTCTTCTTCAGACTGATTGAGATCGTTACGAGAAGTGGATGTCTTGGAACTGTTTTTAGTTGTGTAGATATGTGTAGAGGATGATTGTTAACCCTGAAATATCTGTTAGCTAACAGTACGATTAATATGATTTCCTCTAGTCTTCCTTGGAGCACTGTTTGTTTTAATTTAATATTTCATTGCAACAAATCATTATTATCATTTAATCTTGTGAATAATAGTTTTACATTGTCTATATCTGGTTTCGTCGGTACATCAAACTCTACATTATTTATTGCCAACATCTTGGTTTTTAATATTCTCAATTTTATATTTTCTTATACATTTAAGTTCTCATATCATTTCTAATTAGTTGTTGTAAAAAGTGGCTACTCCACCCACATCAGCACTACCACATCCGTGTCTACCGACAGGTGAAAGCACGTATAACCGCAAGATAATATACAGTAGCATAAATAGGATTTCCTGTGTGTCTTGTATACGGGCAGATACTTTAATCTCACAATCAACAGACGGACCAAACAAATACCTTTGGACTTATTGGTGAAATCGTTGCTCTTGAAATAGGTAATGCGCAGTATGGCGAAGCTGGGAAAAATATTTACAATACAACAATGAAGAATAATGCTAATAATGTAATAGCAATACCGCTTTTTGCCCCTACAGTTGTTAAATATTATAATGAGTACCCATTCGCATATACAGATATGTAACGTTACCGCCAGCGGCAATTGACTTTTGTCTGCGTTTCTTTGTCCTATTCAAAGACCAGAAATGTGTAAATAATTTTTGGATTAACGTTTGTCGATGATTACACGAAATGTTTTTTGTATGTTTTGTTTATACGAATTGTTCATTATACGAATTGTTCATAAGTTCATGAGCTCATGATAAATACTACCCGTATTTATCATGAGCTCAAAGAGATCGCTTGGTTTTCGCTACGATGCTTTAATGTTATGTAGTAGGTTTTGGACGCGAGCAGCGGGCGAAGTCGCCGGTCCACGCTAGCACGTCCCATAAATAAATGCCGGCTGGTGTCGACGAACGGATGCCCCACTGCGTTTCGCTATATCCCACTATATCCCGCTATATCCCCGTCTCCGCGCTATTTCGGGCTGTCTTTCATAACTGCTCCGGTTGGCGCCGCTCCAGGACGGTTGTACTCTTTACGTACCCATATAATTATGTATACTTCGCCAACTGTGTGTACATATGTATGTGTGTATATATTTTGATGTTCCGTCGCTTTTAGTTTCGTCTGTTATATATCTCGGTTTCGTCTCTTGTTTATCTCTATCTGAATTTCTCCTGGCAAGTGACGCAGGATCTAAATTATATCTCTCTCTTCGTCTCGGCGTATTAGTTAAATTACGGGTCGGTTGTCGATTTGTCTTTGGAAATTTATGAAACTGCTCCAGCGAGTTCCAAGAAATATAAACGGGACCAAAACAACTATCGGGACCACAGACGTAACGAAAACGGGAAAGCTTAATGCACTTTTTGGAGCTTAAAAAGGTTCTTGAATGTTTACTTTTAGGTGCTCTCCTTCCTCCCGTTCATGGAACTACAATGACGATCTGCCTGCCACATTGCTAAATATATCTCTTGTGCAGGCGATCTCGATTTTGATTCTCGACCGAACAGCGGGATATAAAATTCGAACTGCTTCACCTGGGCACAGATAAAACTGAATTCTATCTTGCGAGCAAAAAGCAGTAATTTGTCAAATGAAACAAGTACATTCATGGTGTTTTAGGGACCCAGTAAATGTTTTTGTACTCAGTTTTTGGAAATATATTCCTTCCCACGTTGACTAGGCACGAGTGGCGTTCGAGGGTTGACTGAAATCGAATACACCTGTTGCTTCTACGTACCTACCTCTACCTACTCTACCTAACTGGCGTAGACAATACTGAATAGAATTTTTGGAATTGAACAGAACATTCATGACACATTTTTGTCACTTTTAGTGTTTTAGAGTTACGTGATGTGTGTGTTATATGACATGTTGGCGAGTTATATGACGCTTCGGGATATCGAATTGTTATTTTGACTCACAACCATCTGTATTCGGTCGGAGCCTGTATTATCTGAAGTAACTTACATATATGTCTGCTAATACTGCTATTAAATTCGTCAACGTCATATATAAATTTATATATTTCGCATTATATTTATGTAGTCCCTAATCATAAATGTCCAGTTAGAGACTGTTTTCTTCGTTTCTTATTCTTCATCTCCATTCATTGTTGGGTGGGAGTCTTTTCTATGAATAGGAAAGTTTATTATTATAATCAATTTGATAGTCAAGTACTGTTTGGGTAGATTTAAAACGTTTTAAAAAATGCTAAATGGATTCGAGTTTCATTTACGGCTGGGTGTACATTTTCATTTAAAATGTGTTCTGGATAGTCGTCTACGCGTATTATATAACTCTCGTGTTATGAAAACTTTTAGTAGAGAAACTGTGTATTTGATGCAGTGCACATTAAGCTTTATTCATGTATCTATTACCGCAAAATTTTAAATTCTGATTAAAACTCCGACCTAGTGCCAAAGTAAAACCCCTTCGATGCACAAAGTGCATCCGTGATACTAGCCAACAATAGCTGCACCACTCATACACGCACAGCACTGGATACTGCGCGTGTTACACGGCACGCACACACGTACGTGCGGAGCGTCCGAATTTAGCGCGCCACGTTGGCCCCCACGTGTTCGAATCGAGCGCCGAATAATAATAAAAAATAAACCGCATCGAGCTACAGTTATAAACCTCCCCCCCGCGTTCCCGCCGCAGCCGCTCGCGGCAACCTTGGCCTTCCCCCTCCCCGCGAGTGACACGCCTCAGACCGGATAACGATTAGACATGCCTTTGAGATTTTTTTACTTTTTGTTAATCGAAAGCACTGACTCAGTGGCGCCGTATTAATAACACATTTATGATTGTAGATGTTGCAACATTTTAATTTAATTTTTTATATTAATGGTAATAAGGAGTGATAATGGGAGTAGGGTTGTTACATTTTAGCGATTTATCTTGAAGTCTATAAATAAAATAAAAAATTTGGCTACACCAAAATTGTGTTCATTCACTTATTTCATTCTTTTTTAGTAAAATCGAAAGAATTTATAATATGAATTATAGAATGGATAGAGATACACAATGTTAGCATTTACACGAGGTTATGTTCTCTGTATCTATGCATGTCCTTTGCACTTCTAACTGGGCTGACACTCAACTTCTTACGTCGTATAATATTCTCCTGTATCAAATGTGCTAGTGTTTACTCTGTTGGTGCAACTTAATAAATAAATAAAAGTTATCAATTTTATTTCTAGAAATCCTTACTTACACACTTTGGTGATAATAACAATGAATCTGTTCCTATCCCAATGGGTCTCGGGTCCGAAAGAATTACACCCATTCCTATTTCCATTAAATAGTAATAGAATTTCCTTAATCACGCTGTTCCACTGTTTCATCAACCCTGTTTTTTACTGCTGTCCAATTTGTTTGGACTGTTGGTGATGATCAACATTTTTTAATTTGCGCCAGTCGTATTTGTTTGAATTCGATTCATCTATTTTCTCGAGTCATGTGCTTTGGTATTGTTTCGGACTAGATACCATATCTCTCTTAATATCAAGTGAGATTATATTCGAATGTAACCCTTATGGCTGTATTTTATAAAACATAATTATCTTTGGACGGTTGACAGTGACTTAAAAACCCTTTTGGGTGAGGTCTATGTCCAGCAGTGGACTAAGATAGACTGATGATGATGATGATGATGTTCTATATCTACTTATTATTTAAAAAATCTTCCCACTCTTCCTCCGGCGCTTACGCGATTTCTGTTGGTGTGGTGGTCTGTGGCGATGTAAACAGTGCGGTGAATACGGCGGTGGCCACGTGGCGATTTTTTTTTATATATAGAGCGAGAGATGGCCGCCGGAAGTGCTCACATATTCGTAATGTCACATTGTTTTCGACGAGCAATACGATAATGGAACGGAATTTACCTAAAAATAATTTGTCTGTTCGTTGATTTTGTATAATGGAATTTAATTGAATGCGGGAGAGTTAATATGACGAATGAGCGGACAGTAGGTGGGGGAGCGGAGGGACGACGACGCTGCAGTTGTCATTTTTTTATGTATTGGAATTGACTTAACAGTAGTAGACGTGTTGCTATGATTGGTGATAGCTCACTGTGGTAGTTAGTGACTATCTGACACACTTCTTCAAAATTATAACGATTGTCCATTGCTTCAACCCGATTTCGAAGCGTTGCGAATAAACATACATATGATTTGTATCCAGGTTATACATTTAGGACATATTGGAGTTTCCATCCGTCTTCTGTAGGCTGCAGCGAGCTTGTACTGATGGTGGTGTGGTTGTTTCCAGGGAGGGCGGGTACTCGCGGGGCGGCGGCGGCGCGGCGGGCGAGTACCGGCCGGGCGCGCGCATGTCGCTGCTGGGCGGCGCGTACCTGCCGCCGGCCGCGCCGCCCGCGCACCACCCGCCGCCCGCCGACCCGCCGCCCTTCAAGAAGATCCGGCTATCTGT
>DWDT01005607.1:0-10300 GCA_018245595.1 Microceris scylla
CCGTCCACTGCTGGACATAGGCCTCTCCAATGGCACGCCACTGAGCTCGATTTACAGCTCTTCGCATCCAACCACTGTCAGCCACTTTGCGTATTTCATCATTCCACCTAGCTGGAGGGCGTCCTACACTACTTTTGCCAAGTCGCGGTCTCCACTCCAGAACACGTCTGCTCCTGCGGCTATCGGATGTGACCAGCCCACTGCCACTTCAGCTTGCTAATCCATAACTTAGTACAATATATTATTTTTTATATAAACTACGTATATTATTACACAAGGGCGAATAAAAACAAGGAATTTTGTTTTCTTACGTTTAATAATGGTACAAAAAAATTCGTCGTATTTTCCTTCTATGTCAAAATACTTAGGCACAATACACGAGTTGCTAAGAACAACACAGACCTAGATTAATGTAATTGAGTATTTTCCATTAAAATTAGATAAACTCTTGCTCCTTGCTACTCTAGATAAAACAATTGAACGCGACACGCATACTTGTCCTAAAGAACGACCTATTAAAAAACTTCCAAGTATCTCATGTATATTACAATTAGAAAATGTACGGTTATTTTGAATAGATATCCTTTTGTCTGACTTAGAGGATCATCGTTTGAAGAACTATTATCTACAGCCACGTTTATTTGAGCATAATAATAGGACAATGGTAAATGCAAGTACAATTCTAGTAATGTATAAGATTGTATTCAGTTCTAAGGCAGCCACTCGGCTTCGGCTTTGGGATTATACGTAAGTTTATCCAAGTTTGCGTCTGGCTGTACGGTGAGATCCTCCTTGCTGCTTGCTACCTTGTGGTACACCTTCTTGCCTGCCTCCACCACGTACTCTACACCATTAGCTGCAAAAATCCAATATCAATATTATATTACACATTTGAAGTTGAACAACGACGAAGCCCAGGCTGTTGCTTATCGATAGAAGCAAATGCAGCGACTGTGACTCCAAAATCGATCGTTAAAAAAATTTTCGAATTCTTGGGAAGTGTTCTGTGAGCTTTCTAATTAAAAATAGTATCGGAGATTAATTATAGTTACTATAGAATTAGTTATAGAATTATAAGTTTTAATAATACGATAATGTAAGAATATATAAAACGCCACATCAAGTAACTCTTTGTTTTACATGCAGTTAAAATTCAAATACTTCATAGTCATTTAGTGTATAACCGCAGTACTGCTAGTGAATAGATGGCAGTAGGTACTATCGCCTAGATGGCATCACCATTATCTTAGACAGGTTGATCCCTATACTATTGGTGCGTTCCACTACGCGTCCACAACGATCACAATGCTTCTTTAGTCGTTCCACATAGCGACCGCGGGCGTAGTGGTCGCGGCGAAAACGTCACTCATGACGTCATGACTTACGCTCACGCGAAGCCCAGCCCCACGGCGACCCATCTGAAGAGGTTGGTCGCCGCGGTCGTGGAGAACATTGGCGGGATTTTCAAAACTCGAAGCAACAAACATGGCGACCGTAAGACCGTTTACTACCGCAACGCTCGCAAACAAGTGGAATGGGAAAAACTGTGGTCGTGAGCGTGGTCGTTGTGGACGCTTAGTGGAACGCACCCTATATGTCTTGAATTTTACTAACCAATAGCACCTCCAGTCTTCCTGACAGCTTCGCCGATGTTATGTGAGGAGAAGGTTTCAGGGTCAATGTTGATATTGACACCGTTGGGCTCCCCGTTGGGATGTAGAGGGCATTCCGTTTGGGAAATTATGGATAAATCGTAAGGGTCCACACCGTATGACGCCAGCTTGGACCGCATCTGTGGAGGACATATGTATAGTAAAAAAGAAGTTTTTATAACAATATCTATACTTGAACGCAATGCGGAAATATAATAATAGACTCACTGTTTTATCGTACACCATCAGAGCCTTACTGTTAAATTGAGATAGAATTCTATATTCGATTCTCGCGAGAGACTGATCCTCAAAAATCGATTTCTTAATACCTACAGTATATGTAGGTCATCAGTCCCCCCATGGAAATGGATTACGAATAACATATATGATTAGACGAAAGGAAATTGGTTAGGAAATGAAAAATTCTATATCGTCCTGTAGAGCCAGATAGATCAGTACATTGGTTGCGATGGTAGACCGTGATACAGAAAATACAACTCCATTTGTCCCAATGTGACACTTGCCGTGAATAATATTTGTGACGCATTATGTTAAACAATACGCTCTAAGATACACTATTTTAATAGTAAGCCAGTACAACAACATGTAAATATATGTATATTTTTTCGTGTCACATATGTATTATGTAATATAATTTTCTTCGAAAACCTTTAAGCAATTTATATTAAGAATATTTACCTACAATTATACAAGTAATCTATAATATTATTAATCAACCCATTTATCATTCCACTGTTAGAATAAGGATCGCCCCTCATATTGAGAGGACTAGGTAACATATTACATCCATTAAATATAAAAGCATTTAGGGCTATTTCCCAGATCAAAACTCAAATAGTCATGTTCTTAAATACACCCATATGCCTACAAATTTCCCATATTAATATATGCAATCCCCGTTGCGTTAGATCTAATGTTTCTTGAAGTTGAATATGCATTACCTTGTCCACATACATCTTGTCCAGTTCTTTAGTCCGGGAGAGAATAGTGGCAGACATTCGGTGGGCGAAAGCGAGCCTCTGGCACGTGAAGATCGCGGCATATGTTGTATAATCAGTAGCCAGTACTGTATAGCTCGCTGAACCCGCTACGCCTGTATAGCAGAGTATTTTAGATCATGCAGAAAATATAAAAATGCTTATTTATATCAGATTTCGTATAAAATAAACGAGAAACATCGATATTTATTGATAAAAGTGCAATTTAAATTTTACAATAATATTTTAAATTTAATTTTAATTTTATAATTAAACTTTACAAATCGTCTTTTTTAATCTGTTCTGTAAATGTCTGCAACGCCAGCCGCCATATTGTGTTCCGTCGTAACGTCGTTCCGCTAATGAACAAAACTAGATTTTTGTCGAGTGTTGTCATTGTTATAATAAACTATTTAACTGGTTCAGTAATAAGCTGCGGTCTGAGTACAAATACAAGCCAGCTAAAATGGTCTTGTTTTCAAGTAATTTAAATCAATTTCTCCCAAAACGATTTACCTAATACTTTCCTTCGATTTTGAAAAATAATGCCAAGCATTAGCAATAGCAATATAATTGGCGATATTCCAAACTAAACGGAAGGAAGTTCTAGAAATATCTAATCAAAATAGACATTTTGTTTGTAGTGATACAATGTTGACTGATAAATAATCGTGCAATAAATTAATCACCTATGGATATATATGTAGATAGACATCTTGTAGTTTAAGTGATTATTGAGGAAAAAATTGCGAAAAATTATTCGTTTTGTCTTGTTTACTTTTACATACGAGTACTATCATTTTATTTTTGGATACTTTGTGTAAACAATGTAATACACATTTTTATATTACCTACACAATATGCTTATAACCCGTACTGGTACATTTTAGAATGAGAAAAATGAAGATACTCAATGTTCTTGCTGGGTATTTCCGCGCTTAAGAGGACAATTAATTAATTAGGAGGACAATTTAATTATAAGTAGATGCAGATTGTTATCTTTATTCTATACAGTTGATAACCGGTTGGAAATCCGCCCACCCGAAGGCTTTGAACCTGTTTTTCCCAAGCACTACAAGAAATGGCTAAGTAATTTAAGATGGAGGCCTCCTTAAGTTATGAGGAAGGAGGTCATGAGAATAGTTACAGTTATACAATGCGTTGACAGTGGTTTCATTAATAAATAACTTAAACATAACATCCAGCACGTATTACACCGAAGGGATAGACAGAAGAGTGTAGGACGCTCCCACGGTTTCCCAATTATGTGAGATGTCCACTATGAAATAGAGGGTGAACTAATTGCCATACACCGGACACCAATGTCGTCATCACAACTTCTCATCATCACCTGGGTTGACTGGTAGAAAGTGTCACTTGACATTAAGTCCGCCCTTTCTTACCAACAAGAAAGGATGAATTAATAAACGTCAATAACTAATTCGAATGATTATATATTTATCGGCTATCTCGCGTATGATATTCGACATGGACATGGGCAGAAGCTTTATTTAATCAAGCGTATAAACACTAACAAGAGATTTAATAGAGAAATAGTTCAACTTACTCAGCGGGAAATTGACTTTCATACGCGCCGGCACTGATGAATCAGGTACTGTCAAAACTCCTTTATACCTGGAATATTAACACTCATCTTCAAGTTACGCACATTAATCAAAACGCACTATTTCATGCCAAAATTAAGACAACACAAATTGTAACTGGTCCATCGAAACAGTTCATATTGAACCTAAACAAGCTGGGGTCGTGGGTTTAACAGCATTCATACTGCAGAGACGAAAGAGTTAAATGATTTTAATTTAAAATCTTCCGCCTCAAAAGAAAGAGATGGTGGTCGAAACGCAGACCCAAACGAGGGACAGCTTGCATGTCTTTCTTCTCTTAAAGTGTTAATAAGAGTAGGTAAATCCTTTCTAAAGTACCTGTAGTCGTGCTCAAGCGGCGTGAGACCCAAGATGAAATGCTGCGACACTTGCTCCAGCTCATACTTCCCAGGCTCCCCAGTGCTTGTAAAGTTGTATGTGATACAATGTGACGCGGTCGAAGTCTTCTGGATGACGTACCACACTCCCAACAGCTGTAATTAACGACCAAATTTAGATTTAAGAGTGAAAATGTATCTTCTTGGTTACTTATAACAAAATTGAAGCTGGGTACGATTTTGAGAAAGAAAAGAAAATATTTTTTATTTTGAAGTAACAATCTAGTTTGTATTTTAAACACGTTTTCGAATAATTGAATTTTTTAATTTAAAATTTCCAGTAGTAGCAAGGAGTCTGGATTGTGCTTGTTATACTTACAACGCACAAATGCATTTTAGTTTAATATTAAAAACATTTAAAAAATATATTCAAATCATGATTCCATATGTAACTATTAAAAATTAGTTAAATATAATATATGGTAAATTTGACACGTAGGTAATTCGCACTCCGTGCCCTCTGCCTCCCCAGCAGGGACGATATACATAGGTACGCGTAACATAACAATGACTACCAAAGAAAATCTATCATTACATACAGTGACGTATAACAAAATGGAATGTCTTTTTATATCACTCGATTATATTCTCAATAGGCGATTCAGTAATCATTCAACAAGAGGACTCTCAGAACGCAAAAGCACAGTAGGTACAAACCCCTTTATCAGTGCCAGCGTCGGGTCAAGTCCCTCTTAGACCGTTTATTCATTTGTGTAAACTGAGGCCCGTTATCTTCAATACCATCGCCATACATGTACATGGATATTTATATGGAAGACGCTAATTAGTTGTGGTTAAGATATGAAATTTTCTCAAAAAATATTTCGAATACCAGTCTTGCGTAGAAGCCAGTTGAATATTTTTAATTAAATAAAACGTTATCCATAAAACAGTGTAACAAATTTTCGACCAACTGTCATTATCAACAAGTCTTCTATCTCCTCCCATATCTCCCTTTGTTTCCTGTCACCATCAACATCACGTTGGCAAGAGTAGATTAGCAGATTTCACACGTCTTAATACCAGATGGTCTGACGACCTAAAGAGGACAGCGGGAAGCTGATGGATTCGGAAGGCCCAGGACCGATGGAGTGTCGCCGATTAGAGGAGGCCTATTTCCAGCAGTGGATATCTAGAGCCTGACGATGATGATGATGAAATAACTATTGCTATATACTGGGCACAGTTCCAGAGTCCGAGCCACTACTAGACATTTCTAACCGTAGTAGTAGACTCGTGATTTGAACCCAGAACCTCTTGATTAGCAGTCGCGCTTTACAACCACTCGACAAACGAGGCAGCCAAAGAGATTTCAAAACTTCGGTGAATAGAATATTAAATTTTAAATAGTTGACTGCCTCGTTGGTCGAGCGGTTGCAAGCGCCACTGCCGATCGGGAAGTGCTGGGTTCAAATCCCGGGTCGGGTGCTATTGGATTTTTCTAATTTAGGATTTCTAGTAGTGAATCAGAGTCTGGATCTGTGCCCGATGTATGGCAATAGGCTCACCATCTATTCCATGGGACTACAAACGTACCTGGTGAAACATGGGAGTGTACCACTCTCCTCTGCCTACCCCTTCGGGGAATACAAGCGTGATTAATGTAACGTAAATTTTAAATAGTGAGATTTTGAATATACGTATTCACAAGTTAAAAATATTATTTAACGCACATAAGAATCTGGAATATGTATTACAGGAAGCTCAACAGTTATGTGAGAACAGAGGAGACACTTGGCACCCGCTACTCTCTGCTTATGAACTGCCAGGTCTCTTAGGGTCCCGACTTCCGAGCAACACAATAACAATATTCAAATTTGCAGTTCCTAAGTTAGTCAAATTTTTTACCAGATGCAATATTTGAGTATAAAAGTCCGACAAAGACTAGGTTTCTTTTACATTCAAATTTTCTTCATACACGGATTTAACAATAGAAAGATAGGTATCGTCAATTAAAGAACATATCCCTTTTCATGTTTACGACAAAACTCTCAGAGAACATAGAACATTTATTGTTATCACTAAGGAAATCCGAGAAAATTATTGTAAAACAGTGTAATAAGAACACAATCTGTTGCAAACATCGGGGTTCTAAAAGAGAACATTGTGATTAATGCAATCGCTGATACATTTATTCGGAACAGATAACCAACCATATTATATGGAAGCTTGAACTACTTCCACAAAGGTAATAAAAATTACAAAATAATTTTATGTTACAATAATTAAATTTTTAACGTGCAATTGAAATTTGAACTTTATAAATATTTATATGTAAAGAAACTAATTATATATTAAAGTTCTTGTATGAAGAAAATGAAAGTAGAAAAAGACTAGCCTATAAAAATATGTATATTTAGTATTCGGCGCGCTATACCTATCCTGTAAAGAACCTAGCGTGATAATATATATCATAATAATTCAACATTTTGACTACAATTACACAGTTCGTAAGTATAAAATTAAAAAACAATCTATTTAAATCAACGAAACATCTCATGCACTGAACAAAACGAAATTAAACAAAAAACACAAGCAAAATATTCACATAACACATATACCCACCCTGTTCATTTCGAATCCGGGCATTGGTTCGACAACGGGACAGGCTCCCAAATGGTATGTATGGGATAGGACATCTCCACACATAGCTAGGAGCACCACAAAGGCTGCCAGTCGACACATCTTGGGAAACGATAAGAAACAAAAGACGATCAACGCAGCGGCCAGTCACAATGACACTGACGGTGGCGACAACGGTGAGCTGTTGACTGCGGACCCGTTCAGTGAGCCGCCGTGATTTAAACCAGTTACTGAAATACGCGCGTCACACTAAACGGGCTCGAGCGAGGCATTTCTTAGAATTGTTTGTTCGGTTCGTGCTATCCGACTGTGTGGTTTTGCTTATTTCTCGTTACTGCATGTATATCGTGTTATATCATCATATTGATTCCGTTACGGGGTTGGCTGGAAGCATCAAATATCTGTTACTTATAGATCTGACTTGCTTTTTTTACGATATCACTGTCACATTCAGTTATCTTGACTTAGCCCTGTCAATTATTTTATATCTATTAGGAAACCTGCGCCAACTACCCTCGTATCCTTATGGTATTAAAAAACGGGGTGCGGCCTAAGCTTTTATGAGTGTAGGTGAAAATATTCTAAGAACAATTTGATTATCAGTTTGCAGGATACGTTATGCAAATTTTTTTTTGGTAGGCAATATTTTAGGCCTAGCTTCCTAATTCCTAATATTTAAGGCAGAGACATACGAAATTATGGGAAGTTGCTTGCGAAAAACCATACCACCAAAATATCTTAGAGAAACAAAAATTGACGCGGGTAATTAAACAACTCCGAAGATTATTAAATTAATTTAAAATCGTAGTAAATCATGAGGCAACGCGATGTTATCTAACGAAAAGCGCAGAGCCGTCCCAAAATGGACCAGACATGCATAGAAAAAAAATCTATCCACCCTAACTTTAAAACATTCTGGATTGTAATGACAAAAAAGCCAGTACGGTGTCCATGCCATGTCATCAGCCAATCTCAGTTCACTGCTGGACCTAGGCCTCCCCTAACGAGCGTCATCATGCCCTATCCTCGGCTTATAAGGATGTTCCAATTTATACAAAAGCCATAAAAATAATTTCAAATGGAAAAAAAATCATTAAACCGATAATTCGCAAACAACAGACAGGCTGGAAGGCACCAATACAGATGTATATGTGAATGACTAACTGTTTTATATAATGCGTAACATGAATCATACGTACGAGTGAAGTCGCCATACATTACGCTCGGAGCGGGACTGATTTATATTTGACGCGTGTGGTAAAAAAAAACATAAAATGGTAACTGTCTCATAAGTCGAGTGGTTGCAAGCGCGACTGACGATCGAGAGATCCTGAGTTCAAATACCTGGTCGGGTACTACCTATTAGATTTTTGTGAGTTAGATTTTGGTAGTAGAAATCTCTAGCTCGAAATCTGGATCTGTCCACGATGTATGGCAAGAGGCTCCCCACCTATTCCATTTGGGGATTTAAACGTAACTGATGAAACGTGTTCTACATTCCTATGGCTATCCCTTTGGGGATTATAGGCGTGATGTTACCTTTTGGTAAGAAAAAAATATAAGCGTTTGAGTTCTATGCATTGTAACGTATTATTTAAAAGATTAAGCAAAGCAGAATGCTTCAGCATGATCTTCGAAATATCATCGTTATCGTTTAAGTTTTAACGCCACTGTCATAGCTTTGAGAGCATCTTATCATCATGTTATCATTATGTTATCAGCATCTTATCATTATGTAATCATTATCATTTATCGGATACGAGCAGAAGACTATAGCCGGCAGCAAGGCAATAACATTAATTATGTCTTTACTATAAGCAAATACGCTTTTAAACATGTTCGTCATTGTCGTAAAAAATGCTAAACGTTTCATGATTGGCCCCGGGGCAGAATAAACAAGGTTGCAGCCACAGTCTAACATGAAAATCAACGTTTAAAATACATATACCTTGAGTATAATTTACACTAACGACTTGTAAATGCTATATTTGCTAAAATTTTTGTAGAACCCTGTTAAAAATGATCATTAAAGAAGTCACAATATTATTATATATATACTTTTGAGTAAAAAAATGAATGGTCATATAACGTTTACACCTACAAGTTCTGTGAAAAATGCTAATATGCGCGCTTGTGTCGTACACTAAAGTATGATATGAATGGAATACTACAATCACGCACACACTGTTGTTTGTTACGGTTAAACTTGTTTTCAAGGAAACTCATTATTCTGCAGGACATTATGACTGTGTAGTGCGTGAAGGTGATTAATAATATGAAAACGTGCGTTTGGTTCGTGTAATCGTTGTCGGTTCAATGGCTACATTGATTATTAATCTTGTCTGTCTATATGTCTGTTATTGTATCACTCGAAACGTTCTTGTCCGATTTGAATGCCATTCTTCTTAGTATAACGCATTAGTTTTTAGTTTTTTTTTTTTTTTACTTTAGTATCATAAAGCTTGGTGTCCTAGTTTTTAGAAGTGTTTTGTCGAGTAATCTAAGAGATACAATGTAAAATATGATTCCATGTTGCGTTTTTATATATCTTTTTTATTTAATGCCGCTGCAGGGGACCTCAGCAAGTGGGTCAGATCGGAATATGAGTTACTTTTTGCACTGACAGCTCAGGATTTCGACAGATAAGGATTTCGCTCCAAAAACGTTTATCATTTATACCGCAGCTGAGAATATTCATTGTGAACTTTTTTCAAACAATATACTGAACTTTACGTGAAGGAAACATAAATATAAAAATATATTACAATTTTTTATAGTACTTATATCCAAGCATTTAATTGAAATATAATTAATAACTATCTACTTAAAAGGAATTAAACTGTATGACACGGCTTTACATAGACATATCCGCTATTTAACGATGTTATGCTGTTTATAATCATTTACTTCACACATACATAATAATTATGTTTATTTATAGGTAGTTCTTAATAAATAAAGGCACTAAAAGCGAGAATGCTTAGGTCAACTTATTATTTCACATTAAAATAGCGTTACTGCTGACTTAGTGCTAGAAAGAAATAAAAACATTAGCATAGTCATAA
>DWDT01005608.1:0-10300 GCA_018245595.1 Microceris scylla
CATAAAATCGTCTAAACCATCAAAAAACAATGAAAATCCAGTTAAAGGTAATTCGATTTCCATTAGTAAAAACACAAATGAGAATAAAATAACACTTGAAAACAACAAACAAGATGACGAAATATTGATTAAAAATAGTAAAACAATATCATCTGAAAGTAGAAAGGAAACATCACTAAGCAAAGAGGGAAACAACGCGAGTTCCATTGGCTCGGAATCTAGATATGGAGAAACGTTAGGAGAATTATTAGAGGAAAACATTCCGAAAAGGACAGATATGAACTTTGAAAATAATAGGGAATCAGCTGAAGAAATATCTTCTGTAGCTAAAATTACCGAATTCTTGGAACAAAATACAAATTCCGTCGCATCTCTGCCGTCTCTTTCCAAGACGTCGGAAAAAACAATACTAAAAACATCCTCCTTGGCAAGTGATATCAATAACGCTGGCCGAAAATCGCCAGTTAAATCTTTACGCTGGAGTACACTGTCTATGCAGCCCAGATCATTCTCTGTTGAAGGTAATTTATTGGCGATTTTTCAGCAAAACTTATTAATATTGATAGCATCATTCATTAACCTTATTGAGAAGCTGTTATCAGTTTTCCAGTTGAAGTTTTAATTCTATTTAACTTCATAACTGATGGAGAATAAACCAAATCTCAGATTTACCATTTATTCCATTGACTTGTGAAGCTCAGTGGTTGTTTTAATTAATAGGTCTTGTAATATTAAACTTTAATATCATACTCTTTTAGAATATTCACATATATTAGTGAGTTTTAGAATGAATTCTAGGATTTAGAACCATTACATCTATGTTTTGGAACAACAGTAAATTATAATTATTTCCCGTGTTTATAATTATGTGGTTGGATTGACAAACAATTTGACATTACTTTCCTTTCTATTTCCATATCTATCTATCTATGTCTTTCTATTACTTATTGCATATACTACCGACATAAAATTTGGACAAAAACATTAGTGCATGTAACAATAATCTCCCTGAAATTGGCGGTACTTCTAATGCAATGCACCCTGTATGTTCGTTCATCTCACGCGAGTGTAACGTTTAGTCCTAATTGCTCACTACCAGTATTCATACCCATGTTTTGTTTTGAATTGTGTCGGCCCGCGGATACTATCGCAAAGCGTACGTAACAGGAAACAACACGGGATGTGATAAAACGTGGATTTCATATGGTTTTAACATACATTTATTGCATTTTAACGGTGTCAGTGGTGTTTCGTGTATTCACAATACGATATTAAATGGCGGCTTTAATGAAAAACAATACGGAGTCGCGATATTTTTCGATACAAAGTGTAACGTCAAGAGACGAATCTGCAAGCTTACATTACGAACCAGTGAACATATATCATACTATGCCTAGAAATGAGAACGAAGATAGTTCATTATTCCGTAAATGCTGTTTTTATATATGTTGTTGTTATTGTTGGAAACAAAAGGATGAACACATTTCGCCTATGGACGATCCGAATTCCGCATTAGTGGGCCACGTAGGTAGAAGCTACTCATTGAACGCTGAAACAACTAAAATAAAGCCAATGCAAATACCAGCTGTAACAGTGACAGAACCAGTAGAAGACGAGAGTGTTAAACTAACTACACAGCTTTTGTTGGCCAACGAACAAGACGCAAGTTCGATAAGCTTGATTAAATATCGTGTCCCGGCCACCATATCTAAGGATAACACTCCAGACGCATCGGATTATAACAGCAGTAGCAGCACATTGAGAACTGGTGAGAAAATGTCATTCATTCACGAGGTGCTGATGTGTCGAGATTCGTTTATGAAATCATTGGAATGGTGTGATAACTCCTTGACGAGAGGCAAAAAGTGTCGGTTCGTGAAGCGCGATGAGTGGCTAGAGTTGGAAGACGAGGGTACCAACAGATACGATTTGATGGAGCACATATTGCGCACGACGCACGCCTCTACCCCGTCAAATCTTTATGCCCTCACTGTTCATGGGATTATTACTAATTATAGCAACCAGAAACACTCATATAGTATAAATAGAAAAGCACGCAATATTTTCTTTTGCTCACGTTTACTTTTGATATACATAAACCTCTGCTTACTGTGTACTAAACTGTGTACTGTTGCATCGCATTTAAAATAATTATACAAAACACTCACTGAATGCCTTGAATACGAGTATATTTAATTTGACACATTTTCGACCCCTTCATTATAACCACTGTTAGAATATGGGTTTCCTCTCATATTAATAGAATTAAGGGCATAGTCACACCTTAAACCTATGGTCATAGACAAATATGTATATGAGGCACATTTAACATTAATATTCCTTTATATGGTAATAAAGGTGATATCACTTTATTTTGTTTCAGATGAAGTATACATGTCCGAGTCGGTCTCGCCCGGTCATGCGACTCTGCCGAGACGGTCCAATTCGCCATTACCCCATGAACGAGACCTGGACAGAGACAGGTTCCCGCTCAACAGGAGTGGATTACAGGTAATTAATTATGTTTAAAAGTAAATATGTATCATTTAGGACATATGCCTCCCCCAACATCTACCGCAAATCGTCATCCCACCGGGCCAGCAGTGAACTGAGATAAACCGATGAACATGATGATATAATGTTTCAAAATCAACGTAATATTTATATAGTGAAGATACTTTTATGAACGCATTACTGAGAAACCTGCGAACATCTTCATTTCATTCGTCTATTCTATACGCACTCACTTGACTGCCTCGTTGGTCGAGTGGTTGCAAGCGCGACTGCCGATGGGAGGTCCTAGGCTTAAATCTCGGGTCGGATACTACTGGATTTTTCTAATTTATAATTTGTAGTAGCGACACGGATCTGTGCCCGGTGTATGGTAATAGGCTCACCACCTACCTATCCCATGAGACGCAAACGTAACCGGTAAAACGTGGTAATGTACTACACTCCTCAGCCTACGTCTCCGGAATTACAGGCGTGATTTTATGTCGTTCTATACGCAACTAAAAAAAACCTTATTTTTTATTATACGCATAGCACATAACATGCTATAAAATCACAACAAATGAATAAAGTATCGGGCAATTTTAAAGTTACATTTTAATTGGAATAATATTTAATTTTAAGGAAAAATTTATGATGTCTTAGGCACGAGCTCACGTTACACAAATGATAAATAATTATTGGTATAATTACCAAACGTGTTTAAACACTTGTGTACAGAAATGATAACAGGTGAAGAATTCTAAATTGTTTAAACGCAGTTTGCCAAGTGTGTATAACTGTAAACGCTTATGACAACATTGTCTTGTGCCGACGGCCGTTGGTCCATTGTTAAGTTAAACGTACGTTGTCTTTGGCATGCCATAACGAAATTTAAAAAACAATCATCAATTCCACACTAAAATTACGAAATCTACTAAGATACAGGGTAACTATAAAAAAATCACTAAAATACTTACAATTAATAGTATTTATAGATTTAAGGTTTCATTATAAAAATACCAATATCAAATTGTAGAAAGATAACAATATTAATTGATGATGGCAATGATAGACGATCCTTAAACACGAATCTATTAAATCCAGAGAACACAAAAAAAACTTTATTTATATGTCATAGAAGTAACATCACACCTGTAATCCCCAAAGGGTTAGACAGATGAGTGTACGCTCCCACGTTTCTGTAGCTAACGTTTGTACTGTTAAAAATAATTATTATATATGTACATATATTTAATCTACATATTATAGGTATACGCGGAACGAAACAAGTTGCTATGGCTCACGATAACATGTCGACGGGCATACAGCAATCAGAACGACCAAACCGACACTAAAAATAGAGCCTGTAAACTGATATTCATCTGTAGCAGCGATATGTGGCATATTTAGCATATTGTGGGTTTTATTGACGAAATGTTGTAACATTAATCCCTTGTACAGCGAGGTTGTGTGGGCAGACACGATAAAACACGATTGCCCAACGCCATACGGCCACTTGGCCCGTTTCACATGCCCGCCGCAACGATGTGTGATTGTGTGATGCAACACGTTCGCTATTATCACATAAAAAGCAACTTTACGTCGTACAACTGCTCGAAGAAAGAGTGAGAACATGAGCGAATTTCTATGAAATATTACACATCTGTATTGTTAATTTCACTTTTAATTACTTTTTTGAACATGCTTAAGACATCGTGATGTTTGTTTAAGGTGTTTTAAGGCTTCAATTACCACCAAAACAAATAATTCGCGTACATTGTTGTGGAATTAAAGGAACATGTTTGCATAGATATTTACAATAGCTATTCCTATATGGTGTAAAAGTAAATGTCTTTGAAAAATTTCTGTGATGCGTCCTCTAATTTTGTAAATTAAACTTCCGTTTGCTATATCTATTAGACCATCCACAACACAAGCTACCTTAGTGTGGGACGACGATCAAACGAAAATCATTCAGGGAAAACACAAAACTTCCAACAACTTCTGGTTAAAAAAATATTCATAATACGCGTTATATTAATTGAGACATCAATCTACCCTACCTTGTAACCTACTTTATCTTGTTATTATAAAAACACAGAAAATGTAAATATACTGTGCATAATATGAATATAATTAAAATTGAGTAAACAATCTGCAGGTATCCGCATTACTAGAAGCGTCAATTTAATTATTAAGGAGTATTTTATAGTCTTGATCACTCTCAGCAGAAGAGTGATTTAATTTAAATAATGGTTTTTAACATCGATAACATGTTCTGATGTGTTTTGAAGTAAACAACTTAATATTAATGACAGCTATGTAATGTTATTTAAAAAAAATAAAACAGAACAGGTTATACAACCTTCGTAAAGTTGGGTGTATAATTCTCATAAAATATTCATACTTATAATATTACTTTATAATGTTCATACCTATGTACGAGTAGGTGTTATAAACATGATTGTCTGTGGATATCAGGTCACAATAGATAATGTGGGTAAAAAGCTATTACTATACTGTGAACTCATTATAATACGGTGTTCAATCGATCAATAAATGTCAACACTGTTGTGTCTAAACCGAGTGTATTGCGAAGTGTGTTCTCTCTTAACTCGTATTCTTAATTCAAAATGGGAACAGAAATCGTTTTGCCGCTATATTCAACAGTTAGTGAGGTTACCGTATAGAATTATTTTTTAGGTTATGTTTTCATCTCGGCCCATAGTTTGAGAGTATTTTTCAACCAAATAGAGCTGATTATTTAAATTAACGCAATTTTTTTTGCTACCCTTAAACCCAACGGTGTTGTTTTTGTAATTGGTGTTAGTTCTCTAAGTATCAACAAAATGTACAGGGGGCGTAGTGTAATATAATGTCTGTCTGTCTGTAATATAATTGTATATATTTAAAATATTTTAGAAGTATCGGTGTACATATTGAATATCCATAATTATTATAAAATTAATTAATACAATATAAGAGTAGTACGTATCTATAACCTTAGTGCTTACATAGATACAAAAATATAATTAAGTTTGTATAAAACATTTTAACAAAAAATATTATCCATTTTATATCTATAGCATGATTTCTTAGACTAAATCTCATTTATAATAAAATTGTCTCTTGAACTACTACAGGGATTTCAATTTATAACTGGAAAATAATTCGACAGGTTGCCATATTTTATTATATCGCCATGGCTTCTTTTACGGGGTAGGCAGAGAGAATGGAGATCCAATATATATTAACTAAATGTTTTTATTTTCCAGGCTCGATCAGAATCAATGGCGTCTGTCTATTCAGGCGCTGGCGAGGGTATGCGCGGTAACGTGACCATCAGAGGAGAAGTGCAGTTCTCGCTGCTGTACAATTATCGTTTAGGGGCTTTGGAGGTAGGCGTCAAGAGGTGTCGCGATTTAGCGCCCATTGACGTCAAGCGCAACCGCTCTGATCCTTACGTCAAGGTTAGTATATACATATATGAATAATGTATGAAGTTTATCAGCTGTCTGGTTACCATAACACAAGTTCTCTTGCTACTTTAGGATTACATGGCTGAATGTGAAAGTGTTCAAAGTTCGTTATTCGTAATGCTATCGATTTATATTTTAATATTGGTAACCCTGCGACCCATTTTTGATTAGGCTATAGTACTTTTAATATCCAGTTGACAATATTTTTTATAAATTGGCATGGCCTAGCTAGAACATAGAATCTATGGCAGCTAATGGAATCATTTCCTAAGATTATTATAATTCGATGGTACAAGTATGTGACAAAAATAAACTTGAGTTTAGTTTTATAATATAAAGCTAGAATATAAAATTGATTATTAATTCGTGTGCAAACCGCAATGGCGCCACAGAGATAAGAACATCCAATAATTTAAAAAAATATATTGAATGTCAAGGACACTTCTTTTTCTATTTTGTTATTGGCCAGCTTGAAAAATTAAACATGACTACATAAAAAAACAATAAGCAAAAGATTTTTAAAATACTAAAGAGATATCCATGATTTTGTTTGATAACCTGATGGAACGTTTATTTTATACACATATTAATTAAAACAAAGTAGATTTCTCTGGAATCTGAAATCGAATAAAGGAGGTCACAACAGAACTCACGCCTGTAATATCACACTCACGAGACGAAAGATGTCCGCAAGCCGCAAGAATGCTTTGTGTAATTAAAATCTCATATGGTTATTGCATATTGCATAAAATGAATACTACCAGCGACTTATTATAGAATAGTCAGACACTAGTTCTCTTTGTTCTGTGTGTCTTTAAGTCTTATTATCATCTCACATATTTGCAGCATGTTCAGAGAAAATAATGATTACAATACTAATTTATATACAGTTGTCTGAGCTTAAACTAAGCAAAGATGCTCTATGTTAACCAAATAGCTGTTTAAATACCTACATATAAATATGGAAATTTCTCATTGCACAGTTATGTAAAATAATAATTTTACACCCTTACACAAGACGAATATATACTTGTGGTAGCCACAAAAATTATGACCTGGGTGGGATCGAATCTACTTTCCGGACAGAGCAGTTAGGGTCATTGGTCGCTTAAACACCAGGGCAGTCTAATTGTGATCGTAATGTAGTTTTTTTTATCTTCCGTTCGATTATTGTCAGAATTGTATTTTGCGTTTGCATAATATAAAACTAAAAGTCAAAGACGAAATTTGCAATATACTAGTTACTACAGATTTTTCCTGCTGTATTGTGTATTTTGAAAACGTTTTATAATATTTCTGATAGGTAGTTCAATTTTGGGTAAATTAATATGTTGCATAAAAATGCTCTCTCTAAAGTATGATAAAAAAATTACATATATCAGACGATGCCATCTTATTAGTAACATCCGATATTCGTCCACAGGTGTACTTGTTACCCGACAAGTCGAAAGCTGGCAAGAGGAAGACGAAAGTGAAGAAGAACACGCTGAACCCCGTGTTCGAGGAGACGCTGAGCTTCGTGCAGCCGCTGGCCTCGCTGTCCTCACGGACACTGTGGCTCAGCGCGTGGCACGCGGACATGTTCGGGCGGAACGACTTCCTCGGCGAGGTGACGCTGCCGCTGGCCGACGTCGTGTTCGACGACCCCGCGCCCATGTGGTACAAGCTGCACGAACGGGTCAGTGCTGCCACACCATTCTAACGCAGTCTTCTTCTAACACAGTCATCTTCTGACACAGTCATCTTCTAATACCTACAGTCTTCTAATACAATCTAATCTAACACACTTTTCTTCTAATACAGTTTTTTAGTAAATTTTCTTCTAATACAGTCGTTTCGCAAATGAGTTTTATGCTTGTACCTACTGATCATATGCGAGATGACTGTTATATTATGTCAAAAAGCGTATTTCCCAGAAAATTGCTTTGAAAGTTTGAAATCATATTTATTCTATGACTATTATAATAATCATAAATCATAGAATAGTCATAAGTCATGTAACATTAAGACTTTGTTTGCAACGTCCCTTTTCTTATAATAGAGTTTGACAACCACGCTATAACTATACCAAGATGAAAAGCCTAAAGTTTTATACAAGTACCAATTTTCTTCACTGAGTGTTTGTATGTAGATTATACTTACGTTCAAATTAGGAAAATAATCCTAGTTTAAATGAACTATGGATAAGTACGGTTCATTAATATGTTTTTAATTGTCAGTATTATAAGCTTACTAAGTAAATAAAGAATGCAAAATGTTGAAAGATCTCTTTTAAGCTGTAGTCTTCGTAACACAGCTATCAAATAAAAGATAACTCCACTGTTCCTGATATAACTTCAAACGGTACATGAATTTTGATCCTTGTTTTAAAACAAATATTTTATAGAAACGAATAAAAAAAAATATAAAAACGAATAAAAAAAGTTAACTAAAAAAAATCGAGTCAATAAATCTTACTATAAATCTCATTTTGATATAAAAGTTGCAGTACAAAAAAAAAAAGGTTCGCAGAATGCGACTTCTGGTCAACGCAGCCGGTAGGATTCGAACCTACGCTCCCAGAGGGAATCTGATTTCGAGTCAGACGCCTTAACCACTCGGCCACGACTGCTACTGCAAAACGTACTGAATCAAGTTATATGTAAAGGCCACATATTATTTCAGTATAATACTTTAAACATGTTCATAGATGTATTCATGTAAATTGGAGTTAATTACGTATACAAAAAAGGGCAATGAAATATAGTTATCTTATATTCAGTACACCTTTAAAGGACATGATTATTGTTGTTATTTAATGAAAGAGTTTTAAATAATACAAATTAAAGTGGTTGTCTTAAAGTAAATGAAACACATTAATTATACTATGAATTATTTTTGGTGCGTTTCGTTGCATTAATTCCAGTAATAATCGATTTCAAATTGTCTCCTTTTGAGAACTATAGTTTGCCTAAAGCTTGAACATTACAAATAACATGCCATTTTATGTTGCAGACGGAACAATTCGACGAACACCAGGGTACTCGTGGCGACCTGATAGTGGGGTTGAAGTTCGAGCCTGACGCGGCAACGCGCGGCAAGGGCACATTGCACGTTCTTGTTAAGGAAGCCAAGAACCTTGTGGCCACAAAGCCCAATGGCCTAGCCGATGTCTTCTGCAAAAGGTGAGATTATTACATTTTTATCTGTGGTGGGAAATTTATTTTCACTACCCAGAAGTGGTTTTAACATCTGTCAACGCAAGTTTATACTGTTCGAAATTTAAAATTAAAGTGCAAAATTATTTTCACTCCCGTCACCTAGTCATCACACATTTTTTGTTTTATGAAGTTTATTATCACCAATATACACAGTTCTAAAAGGCGTCCATTTACCGCTGCAACACAATTGTGTGTTTATACAAACATATGGGAATGGAGTGACGGAAATAAATAAATATTTCTCTACATGGTAACTGTAATTATTTTTATACCATCGTGCCAAGCATCTGTCGAGGGAGGTAAAGAGCACCAAAAGACAAATACCTCCATCCTGACACATATGATTACGTCGCACTGACATCCTTACGGAGCCCCATAGTGAAATAGTAAGATAGAGTGAGTGTGTGGTGCGCAGCTACCTGCTGCCGGAGCGCGGGCGGCTGGCGAAGCAGAAGACGAGCGTGGTGCGGCGGTCGCTGAGCCCGCGCTGGGAGCACACGTTCACGTACCGCGGCGTGGCGCTGGCCGCGCTGGCCGAGCGCGCGCTCGAGCTCAGCCTCTGGGACCGCGACCGCCTCGCCTCCAACGACTTCATGGGCGCCGTGCGCCTCTCGCTCGGCACCGGTACGACCGCATCCTTTTTTTTCAATTACAATTTTCTGACGTGTACAATTACGTGACGAGCGTCGACATTATCTGAGGGGAAGTCCAGTAGAAGTCCTGTATTTAAAACGAGTCATAAGTTACCATTTGTATTTTTAGGTACTTACATGGGAGCGAGTGTCAACTGGATGGACAGCGTTGGAAAGGAGGTCGCCTTGTGGCAGACCATGATGCAAAGTCCGAACTTCTGGGTGGAGGGGTCATTGCCTCTGAGACCTCAACTCAACAACTGAACTTAACCTTACTTCATTGTATATAACACTGAACATTATATTTAAGTATATCACAGGAAACAAACAAACTTTTTTTAATAAAATCCCTTAGAATTACCACAGTGTTACATATTTAAACCTATTCTACTCAATTAGTGTATTTCATAGGAGTAACCTCTCATTTAACCAGCCAGTGTTAATTACTCAATATATATGTAAAATAAAACAAAACTATTTTTGAAAGTCATGTCCA
>DWDT01005609.1:0-10300 GCA_018245595.1 Microceris scylla
ATTTAAGAAAAATATTACCTACATACACACTTTAATCAATAGTACCCAAGTATAATATCAAAGTATTTAACACTTGCAAAAATTATTTAAAATGGCTGTAAATACAATACATGCATTTTCGAGGAATCTTTTAAGAGTTATTTACAAGAATAAAATACCAATAAGCTTATGTTAGTACGTTGCTTTGTAACTATTATGTATTGCGGCACCGGCTTCCGCAGCGTTGTCTGGGATTTAAATTTACAACTCCACAATAAATTGTTTGCTTTAACTCCCTATGTTTCCGATAGTTTAATGTGTGATATATTATTCACGTTGTATAGGAAACAAGTCTGCAAGGATGGAGATATTGGACTATCGATGTTTTATTCTTGCCTTCAAAGGAACTTGCCCCGACGATATATTAATAATAATCTTGTAAATCAAATTGGCTCAACGCATTTTATACTTTAATTTTATTAAAAAGTGTAGACAAAAATACAATTTTAGACCAACACTGCGGTAGAATCTGTAAGTTATTTCATTATACTAATGTGCTTCACTCCTCTGTCTACCCCTTCGGAGATTACAGGCTTAATGTTGCGTTTTTAATTTTTTGAATAGCGTTTTTATACCTTCTCAATTGTGATCGATATAAGCAAATATCTTGTAGCTTATTTCTGATTTAACAATTTAAGTACTTGCAAATCGCCACACCAGCAGTGCTTTTTTTTTAAAATCTGTCTTTTTGTTCTATCCTATATATTCTGAAAGTTGAAAATATAAATCCCAAATAAATATTTAAAGCTATAGTAATAAAAAAATTTTAGTTCTAGATTCTAGTAATTCTAGATTTCAGCTCCGTGGAATTTTTAGTTTTTCGGCCTTTTCTGAAATGAACTGGGAAAATAATATTCATTCGTTCGGTTATCCAATTATTTAACTATGTACTTACATGCAAATAATCACCAGTAATTTATCTTTTTGTCTCCTGACAGGAGACACGTCCACCAGTGGACAGATAATAAGGGTTGTATACCTTGGTTATGATAATAATGGTAATGAGGCATATTAATAAAACGAAATTTAATAATTTTGAAATTGACATTCGAATTGACATTTAGTGCCTTACAAAAGTATTAATATTGTATGTTTAAAAAGGGATGGATGGATAAATGTATCATTCTAACCAACATATTTTCCATTTCAGATGTAATTAAAAACATCATAGTATTAAGAAATAAATTTAAAAAAAATCTTTATTAAAAACTGCAAACGTAAGCAGATGTTGTTAAAACTCGGACTGTTTCGAAGTTTCTCAATTTTTAATGAGCTCAAGTTTGTTCAATCCGAGCAGTTTTGTACAGAGGCTTCTCCAAGATCAGTGGGTAAATACCCCACAGCGCAATATGTACCTAGTTGTCTTACTCCTTACTCAGGACTTTCAAAAGTTAATTTTAGAATATCTATTATCTAAAATACGTTGTTGGAAAAAATATTTTTACAGTTCAATAATAATAAATAGGTTAGTAACTCTCAGTGAACTTTGTGCTTGAACAAAATTAAAACTAGGTATATCATAAAATAGATAATTGTAAAAACAACGGCATGTCAAAATATACTTAGTATGTAAAATTCCTAATTCCATCTTTGAAGTTTTAAAAGCTAGAATAGAATGGCCTACATCAATTTTCTTTAAATTAGTTCTTTACATAAATGTCCATATATAATTATATGCTCTACAATGTAGACTCTACATTCTTCTTCCTACTTCTTCGGGGATTACAGGCGTGATTTTACGTTTACGTTCTAAAAAAAATCATATAACATATTGTTTGTAGCAATTAATTAGGGTATGTATGTTATGAGTCTTTTCAAATGTATTAGGTCTACATAAATTCTTATAACTATCTCCTTTGTATCACAGAGCAACGGATGCGGACGTGGGTTCGAACGCGGCGATCCGTTATGCCATTATTGGCGGGAATACGCAGATGCAATTCTCCATAGACAGCCTCAGCGGAGACGTGTCGCTGGTGAAGTCGCTAGACTACGAACAAGTTCGGAGTTACCGACTCGTTATAAGAGCCCAAGGTTTGTGACTACGTAGATTTTCAGATTGACAAAACAGTTTATATTTATTTCATTAAAACTTTATCAAACCCAAATCATTAAGGACTTGCAACTGACAAGTAATAATATTAAAAGTGATATATAAGACGATATCGGTATGAGATAATTAATATATGAACTGATCAAATTTTTCAGCCAGTTTTCTCAGTTGAATCGCGTTTCGCCCCGATAGTCGACTGAGATTTTCAAGTTTAAGATTGGTAGAATATTTTATTAAGTCTGTTAGTATGAAGGTCATGTAAAATTTTTAATTTTCATAGTAATTCTGCCCAATATCACGGTTTGTATATAGTGCATTTTAATTTCAAGATGGCGGCAGTCCTTCCCGCTCAAATACAACTCAGCTGCTGGTGAACGTGAAGGACATAAACGACAATGCGCCTCGGTTCTACACATCATTGTTTCAAGAGAGTGTCAGCGAGAGCGTGCCTGTAGGATACAGTATCGTTAGAGTAAGTATTATGGTTGTACATGAAATATTAAAAGATTAATGTCTCAATAATTTTTAACTCGTTACGTTAACAAATATTAACTTATTCTGTAATACATATAATATTGAGAAATAATACAAAACAAAAAAAATAAATAAGAAAATTATTTGCAAATCAAATGAGCCATGAAGACGAGATATAAAAATATAAAATGATTTTATACAATGAAGTTAATGTAAACTTGAGACTAATAACTTGTCTTATATACAACCGCGGCTTATTGGGCAATTGTACACACAGCGCCATCTAGTACCAAAAATCAAATACTTTTGTAACTTCAATTTACTCCTTCCTTTCCAACAAAGGTTTAGTAAGTGTATAAGATAGCGACAATTTTAATTTAACCCCAAGGTGCAAGCCTACGACGCAGATGAAGGTGTGAACGCGGAACTAACGTACAGTCTATCAGACAAGGACTACGGTGGGAACAACGACTTGCCCATTGCGATCGACCCGCGCTCTGGCTGGGTGTACACGTCCGCCTCCTTGGACAGAGAAGTTCAATCCAAATATCAATTGCAGGTAGAAAAAGCATGTTGTCTCACAGTACCTACATCGTTGCACATTACATACCTTAACCTTAACTGAACGTGGATTAAAAGCTTCACACACTAGGAAACGTTATTAAGACCTACAGTAGTAAGTCTACTGTGAATATCATTATTTATATGATACATCCTTTGAAAGTAGAAAAATTTAAATTAGGTACTTACTGTATTTTAAAATCACTTTAATATGTATGTATAAGGCAGATGTCACAATTATACGATCTCCAAATATATACATTATTCTAGAAAGTTCCAATAACTTTTTAGGTGACAGCAACAGATGGTGGGTCACCAGCAAAGTCTGCCAGCGCGTCTGTGGTTGTAGTGGTCCAGGACGTGAACGACAACGACCCAGTATTCATGCCACCGCAGTACGAGGTCGAACTGGCTGAGGACGAACCGCCTGGCACTCCCGTCGTCACTGTTACCGCTACTGATGCTGATGAGGATAACAGGTGAAGAAAATTCCTAATAATACACATTTTTAAAATATTGGCTGTACCGCCACTGCAAATGTTGATGAGATTAATAAGTGAGTAAAATTTCTTGGCCACTTGCATTTAAAAAATATTGGCTGTATTGGCTGGTCATACTTTAGCCTTTTTTGCATCCCACTTCTAATTAAAAATTAAGGTAATAAAACTATACAATTTAAAATGAATCCCTATATTGCAGACTTCACTACGAAATCACTGCAGGGAATACGCGCGGTCGCTTCTCCATCACGTCGCAGAACGGCCGCGGCCTTATAACCGTGGCGCAGCCTCTGGACTTCAAGCAGGAGCGCCGGTACGTGCTCACCGTGACCGCCACGGACTCCGGCGGGCGCTCCGATACCGCCATGGTGCATATCAACATCACAGATGCTAATAACTACGCGCCTGTATTCGAAAATGCGCCTTACACCGCCTCGGTAAGTTTCATATTTGAATGATAATAATAATATTAATTATAAAATCTAATAACAATGATAATAATTAAAGGATTCATAAATACACCATGTATATGGATAACAGTTCAGATATATTAATAGTCTATACAATAAGTACCGCGGAATTTAATAACGTATGCCATATTCTACAGGTATTGTTTCTGAAGAGTTATATACAATTATCGACTTTCAATGTTGTATCAATTTCTATTCCAAGGATAGATTGAATTAAGGATTGTACTATATTTTGTTGTCAGGTGTTCGAGGACGCGCCGGTGGGCACGACGGTGCTGGTGGTGTCGGCCACGGACAGCGACGTCGGCGTCAACGCGCAGATCACGTACGCGCTGAGCTCGGAGATCTCCAACGAGGCCGTCGCGCACCACGACCACGAGTTCCTCATCAACCCGCACACTGGCGCCATCACCACCAACAAACCTCTCGATAGAGAAACCATGAGTGGTAAAAATATGTTTTATTGTTTCAATCCGAGTCTACAACATTCTAGATTGTTTTATTACTTTCCGAGTTTTTGTCTTTATTCAACGTCAAAACTTGACGTGAATATACACCCTCCAGTTCATTGATTGATTCCCGATAATAGGAGTTTGTCTCATCCTCATCAGCCTGCTCCCGTCCACTGCTAGACATAGTCGTCTGCAATAGCACTAAGCTCAAAATTTGCCTATTTAGCTGAATTTTAGCTTATTTAATACCATCTTCTAGGTTATCTTCTGACGGTAACAGCGCGCGACGGTGGTGTACCGTCCCTGTCAGACACAACCGATGTAGAGATATCTGTGGTCGATGTTAACGACAACGAGCCAGTTTTCAAACAACAGTTGTATACAGCCAGCATCATGGAAGACGCTTTAGTTGGTAAGTTTGCTGTTATTCTTATACATACATATGTAATTGTGGTATATTGAGTTCCCAACTTCAATACAGAAGACACATTTCTCATTTTTTTTACTTTGATTTTGAGTTTGAGTCATTCGCACGTAGAAAAACATCGAATGTCACAGAACACACAACGTAAGATCTTTTAATTAATGTTACCAAAAATATAACTTTTTTTTCCTGTAATATGAAACATTACGTATATTCGTAATATTCTAAAATCTATTAACTATTATAATATTATTATCCCCTCCAGGCACCTCAGTGACGCAAGTGAGCGCGACGGACGCGGACGTGGGCCTCAACGGGCGCGTGCACTACGAGCTGGAGCCCAAGGACAGGGAGGAGGGCTCCTTCGTGGTAGACCCCGCCTCGGGAGTGATTAGGACCAACAAGGCCCTGGACAGGGAATCCGTCGCGATATACGATCTGAAGGCGCTCGCCATTGACGGTGGTACCCCACCGCAGAGTTCCACTGTGAGCTATATTGTCAATAAGAAAATGTTTGGAAAAATTAGATTTTAGGATTATGTTCTCAGTTGTGTAAGAGTTTATCCATAAACAATACGAAGATAACACTTATAATTCGTAGATTAATCTGTATCAATTACAAAATTACATTACATTACAATTACGAACATTACAAAATTTTCTAATTTAGATTATCTAGTAGTGGTTCGGAGTCTGGATGTGTGCCCGGTGTATGGCATTAGGCTCACCACCTATTCCATGGGACTTAAACGTAACTGGTGAAACATGGGAGTGTTCTGCATTCCTCTACCTACCTTTTCGGGGATTAGAGGCGTGATGTTACGTAATCTGTATCATATTTGTGGTAATGTTAGATTGTCATTAGATAAGAGATACGTTGTTGCTAAGGATTGTAATGTAAGATTCATGATACCGTCTGTAATATTCCTTGCGCTGTTAAAAAAGTTTGTATCCATGTAATCGAAATGATTAATTTGCAACTTATAATATAAAACATTATTATTCAATAGCTCTTTAAATTAATTAATTTAACATTTACAGGTAATCGTCCACATCAAAGTCGAAGATATAAACGATTCGCCGCCTGTCTTTGAAAGCGATTGCCTTATTTTCTACATCCCAGAGAACAGTCCCATTGGTACCACTGTAGGGGAAATATACGCCCACGACCCAGACGAAGGTCCCAACTCTGTAGTACATTATTCTATAAAAGGTATTATATTCCTGACTTTTCTATTAAACATTCTAAATTATAACAGATGCTTTTCTTTATTGTTACGTTCTTAAGTATTTGCAGGTACAAAAAGCATAAACTTTTGATCGAAAATTGATTCTGTAAATCTCGCTCAAAGGATCGCAATCGTTTTAAAATAACTCCAAGCAACTCAAAAGAAATCATTAATGTTATCAATAGAATTTTCTATGACTCTTCTAGGCGGTGAGGATTCAAATAGTTTTTCATTGGAAACACGACAAGGGTCAGATAAGGCGGAACTAGTGACCATGGTGGACTTGGATTACGAGAGTCCGAGGAAGAAGTATGAGCTAGTTATCCGAGCTGCCAGTCCCCCGCTGTGGAACGATGTGAGAGTGGAGATATTGGTGACAGATGTCAACGACAACGCGCCCATGATGAAAGATTTTCAAATCATATTCAATAACTATAAGGATTGTTTTCCCGTGGGGCCGTTTGGTAGAGTACCGGCGTATGATGCTGACGTTACAGACAAAGTAAGTGAATATCTCATAAAGATGTATTGAATGGTCTTGAAATCATCATTATCAGCCTATTTCCGTCCACTACTGGACATAGGCCTCACCAATAGCACACTACTGAGCACGATGTTCAGGTCTTTGCATCCAACCGCTGCCAGGCACTGCTTGTATCGTCACTCCACCTAGCTGGAGGGCGTCCTACACTACGTTTGCCAAGCCGCAGTCTTATATTATGGTAATATATAATTATTCTAATAACCGTGCTTTTCCTTACAGCTTCAATATCGTATACTTTCGGGCAACAACGCAAATTTAGTGCTTCTAAATGAAACTTCGGGCACTATGACATTGTCACCTCAACTCAACACCAATGTACCAAAACTGGCCACCATGGAAATTTCCGTGACTGGTAAGTGAGAAAGATTGGCTGTTATAACAAATATTATTTTACATAGTTTTGCTTAACAATCTAACAACATTGGCATGCGAAGTTCACATTAAACACAAAGCGATAAAACTTTTACGTTGAAAAAGTCAAGCTTTAAACTTATACTTTTGCTATTTTACTGTTACTTAACACGTTATCAAGAAATATTTTAGTTAAAATTCATATTATATTATTTCACTTCTTTAAACATTATAATTATAATCTCATGAAATATGGCCTTAATGATAATAATAATATATGTGCCACGTCTGACTAAAAAAGTATTTTTACACCAGATGGTGTGAACGAGGTAAAAGCAGTTATGCAGCTGCTGGTTCGTCTCATAACGGAAGAGATGCTGTTCAATTCAATTACGGTTAGACTAAACGATATGACCGCGGAGCAGTTTCTTTCGCCACTGCTGGGATTCTTCATCGATGGTCTAGCTGCTATCATACCTTGTCCTAAGGAGAATATCTATATATTTAGTATACAGGTAAGTGTCTTTAAAATATAACATATGTGATATTCGTAAATAAAATGAGACCGATGTAAGTGACATGATTCGATCGCCATACCCAGAAAGAATTTATTGTTAAATTGCTTTGCGTATACATGTTTGTTATTGTAATTAATCTGTTTTCAGAAAAAAATTTGCACTTATAACAACTGAACAATTGAAAATAATTTTTAGATTTAAATTAATCAATAAAATAAAATAGATAAAAAAAAAACATTAAATAGCAGTTAATGTATATTGGAATGCAGGTTTACAGTAATTCTTTAAAAATATCGGATAAACTAAATTGGAAAACTGAGTTGTATACCTATTCCCAGGACGACACCGATGTATCTGGCAACATTCTAAATGTATCGTTCTCCGCGCGGCGGCCAGACGCTGAAGTTGGTATCGGAGGAGATACATCTCAGTACTATTCTCCGACGCACTTGCGGGAGAGGGTGTACCTCCATAGAGCTACGTTGGCGAGGCTGGCTACTGTACAAGTAATTTTCTAAACTTATTTGAATAATTTTACACTTGTTCAATTCTATAATAACAGTAATGTCATAAAGTTGGATATTTGTTTATTTCATTATTATATCAGTATTTTTGTGATAAATAAACCAATAATTGTTTTTGACTATAAAATATTATTATTAATCTAACATAGAAATAGTTTTAATATACATACATAATATGTACTCCGTGGAATGTTCTAGTACTTACAGCGAACTCTACAATGGAATAAAATAGTGAACACAGAGCATGTTTTTCCTGTAGCTTAATTTTGATGTACTCAGTAGAGATCATAGACAACTTCGACGCAGTATTATGGTTGGAATCGATCGAATAATTTCTTGAAATTGAATTGTGAACTTGTTTTAAGGTGTTACCGTTCGACGACAACGTGTGCGTGCACGAGCCGTGTCTGAACTACGAGGAGTGCCTCACGGTGCTGAAGTTCGGCAACGCGTCCGGCTTCGTCAGCAGCGACACCGTGCTCTTCCGGCCCATCTACCCCGTCACCACCTTTACTTGTCAATGTCCACATGGTTTCACTGGTATTTATATTATATTTTATTGGTTCATATACATAATTATACTTATAAACATCCAAAAGCAGGTTGCTTAATGTAAACGTTTACACTAATGATTTGATTAGAGTCATCGAAGCAATACAATAACATTACCGTGACAAAACCAATAGTTTATATAAGAATTTATATAGGATTTAGGTAAAAGGTAAAATTTGAAAATACCTATTACATTTATTGTCTGCGTTATTATAAAGATTTTACTCTTCTAACATGCTCCTACACTATTAAAGTACACTATACTTTGATACCCATATATAGTACATAGTATTTAAAAGCGTTTTAAATGTTGGAGGAAATCTTTCAAAGTGAAATAACACTATGGAACATAGCGATATCTTTTTAGGCAATGGTTTTTCATCCACGTAGGTATATGTTTAACATAAGCGAGGTTGCAGGGTCGCAGGAGCACTACATGTGCGACACGGAGGTGGACCTGTGCTACTCGTCGCCGTGCGCGCACGGCGGCTCGTGCGTGCGCCGCGAGGGCGGCTACACGTGCGTGTGCGCGCCCGCCTACACCGGTACCGCCTCTCCCTACCTTCAGCTCTTTGCTTTTTGCTAAATGCGCATATTGATTACTTTTACGGATATCCTTTTGGTACATTTCATTCTGGCACGTCATTCGTGTCAAGGATATCCTTATAATGATTTTTCTTTACGAAATATTTGTTTTACCCATGAATAACAAAAATAACCTTAATTAATGTGTTGATTTAGTGACATGTTTTGAGGAATTAAAATTATTAATCAAACTTCTAATTATAGTACTAAAAAACCTTATGTAATGGTAATGGTTTCTTTGATACATGATAATGTTCATGATTAATGTCCATTGAATCAAGTCATGTCATCAGTAATGTCCCTGTCTGCAGTTAAATTAAATAATATCTAGTCTAACTATAAGACACTTCTCATTTATAGTTTCGATAGAAACTTATACTAATTCCTCTGTCCGTTGCAGGTGTAAATTGTGAAACAGTTCTCACAAAGGCCACTTGTGATTTCAACGGTGACGGCTCTATATGTCGAAGTGGTTCTCAATGCGTGGCCCGCAAGGAAGGGGGAATACTGTGTCAGGGGTGCACCATAGACGAAGCCTATACAACGGCCATGTGTGAATTGAAGGCCAGGAGCTTTCCTGCGTCCTCCTTCTTGACCTTCCCTGGATTAAGGAGGCGACATCGATTTCATTTGAAACTGACGTGAGTAAAATATTAATAACAATGTAATTGCCAAAAAAAGTTGTTATGTTTTCAGTGTACATGAAAGGGAAAATAAACCTCATAATAAGGGGTTCGTACTATTTTTAGTAGTAGCAACTTCAAATTTTATATATTTCGTTAATAGTGCTAAACTGTTTCTGTTCGTCGTTAACGCACTCGTCTCGCAATACGAGTGGGTACCTATATCTGGTGTTGTACCGGTGTAGGTTCGCGACGCAGAGCGCGTCGGGGCTGCTGGTGTACAACGGGCGCTACAACGAGCGGCACGACTTCATCGCGCTGGAGGTGGCGGGCGGCGCGCTGCGCTTCTCGTTCGCGCTGGGCGGCGCGCGCACCGAGCTGCGCCTCGCGCACCCCGTTGC
>DWDT01005610.1:0-10300 GCA_018245595.1 Microceris scylla
AAAATATATTAATCGTAATTTAAATAGTTAACATAAAAATTCAATATAACATATTTTATCATCATTGTCAGCCTCTAGATGTCCACTGCCGGACATAAGCCTCCCCTAATCGGTGCCACTCCTTCCGGTCTGTACCTTCCGAATCTAGCAGCTCCCCGCTGTCTTCTTCAAGTCGTCAGACCATCCGGTAAGACGACCTACGCTCCTTTTACCGAGATGTGGCCACACTCGATGACCTTTCTTCCCCATCGGCTGTCGGTCCCTCGGGCGCTGTGGTCTGCCCATTGCCACTTCTAACTTACTAATTTTCAGAGCTATATCGGTGACCATGGTTCGTCAACAGATATCACCGTTTCGGATTTTGTCACGTAGAGAAATTCTAAATATATATTTTTTTTTGTATTAAAATGAAAAGAAACATATGTTAATTAAGAACGTATTGTTAAAGACTAAGTCCACGTCGACTATTATCGATTCGGATTGCTTTGTATACAACAAAGTAATTTCATTACATCTATTCAGTTTAATTAAAATTCTGCCACAATCTAGACAAAATGTAAGAAAATCTAGACAAGATAACAAAGACTTAGCTTAGACAGTTTTAGTACATGATTATTAGAGTTATGATATCTTTCTACGCTTTTATAAATCAAAACTCATTAAATGCCTCGTAGGTCGAATTATTGCACGCGCTACTGCTGATCGGGAGGTCCTAGATTCAATTTGATATATAACTGAAGAAAAAATTGTTTTTTTTTTTAAAGTAACCAATCAAACTCATGTTATTTTGTATCTCCCTCGCACGTACTATCAAGACTATAAGTTATTCTCTTTCGACCATTGACATACTTAGACAATTTAATTTGTGAATAGCGTGAATCCGTGTATCGATCGACTTTCTGTTAAGATCCTATTTATATCGTAAGCAAATGAATGTAATACTAATAAATTATAACCAATCCGATACACAATGTTCGAAAACATGTTAAAATATTAAAACAACGTGTATATTGAGAACCGCGTTCAAAGCACATTGGACAAACTGGAAACCGTAGTGGAAACCAGCGATCTGGAGTCACTATGTTAACTGTTATCTCCCTATTCACTAAACTGACCATTTTTTTTTTTCATTTTTTGATGACAAATTTAAACATAACCAGTCCAGAAACATTCTACAAACATTTGCCTGTTACTATCATTCTACATTTATAATTAACAGTGTACATTGAAAATTAACACTTTCCGCCAAAAAATTGACAAAATGCTTTAGAAAGATTTAACGACTCTCGTTTGATTATGTTTTAAAAATAACCCAGGCAATGACTTCTCATATCTGGGTAATTACTGAAAATTGTTCAAATATTTTTAATACCAGAAGCAAAGTACGTATAATAGTGCGGTTTATAATTAAATAAATTCAGCTAAATATTTAATTAATTAAACCCATGTTTTCTCCTTAACTGCGGCTACTTAGCTGCCATTGTTGAATTCCAATGTCAAGGAGTGGAGGCGTGATAACACACATGCGACCAGAGGAATTCCAACTTATTCCACAAACATAAGAATGGAGATCCATAAGCAAAACTGACCAAAATTTAACATCGGGCGCCGTACAAGACCGTATCCCAAAAGATAAAACATAAGAACTTTACCAAAAAAAAGCATCAGTTAAAATCAGTTCCCGCCGGGTGCCTGTGCGCACAGTTAACTTTAAAATAGTACGCATTAAAATATTCGGTAGTACCCAATGACAGGAACCAAACACCATAAAACCTACCCGATTTTGTTTTCCTTTTTCCGGAGTCATACCACGTGGAACTATTCTCTCTTGTTCAAGACAAGAGGGAATAGGCCCAGTCTAGGCTACAGCTTGTTTACCATCAGGGAAATTGTAGTCAAACACGAGCCTACTGCTGTTAAAAAAACACTAATTAGATGCAGGCTGCCTATAGCTGGAAATTTCTTAACCTATTCTAAGTGCTTATGCATAATTAAATAACACGCAAGCCCCGCGACTGAGAAGTGAAATGGAGCACAGTACGCCACGTTGATCCAATAGCGAATTAGTGGCCGGACGTCTGTATAAAATTGTTTTTAGACAATTTAATCTAACAAGAAGCCTAGCGCGCTCAATGTATTTGTTATGTTTGTAACATCACACAGATTTAAAACTACCCACCTTTTATTACACAAAAATTAACTTTTTTAAATAAACATGTCATTTTAAACGAATACTTTACCAATTTATTTATAGCTACGGCATTTATTATCGTAAATTTAATTAAATTTTTCTGGGTCTAAGTACATAGTTTCGGTAGCTCTGGTGTGGTATGGATTATAATGTGGTTAAACCTCAAAAGCATAACGTGACACCATATGTTGCCTAATCCTAGTAGTCTTCTTAAAAAATCCAGTATTGAAAAGGAAATTCCAATAATCTCTATGACCTCCCTGCTATTGGCGAAGCTCATGAAGAAAGCCCACGTAACTAGTCGGGCCGTCCCGAAAAACAGACCATAAGGCCTTACATACATAATTATATAATCAAGTGTATTTAACCACTTACGAGAGATTTAATAGTAAAATCTCTAAGAAAAACAAATTAGTATTATTATCGCAACCTCTAGTAACAGATATGAAATTTTTGCGGAAGAACTGATAACGTCAAATGGAAATAAGAAAAATACGTGATATATACGTGTGTGTAATTTATTCGAAGAACCCAAAGAGATGTACGGATGTAATCTAGTCACTCGTGATGTATATATTAGATGATTTCCCGAGATAAGAATTCTCACTCGCGATTATAAATACCTGTAGACAATGTGAAAATATTTGCACACAACATTACGTTGCGAACATTTCAAGGATAGTGATAATCAGTGAGAAACTGCAAACATGAAGGATATTCAAACGCAAAAGCAAGTGAATATTTCATGGCAAAAGGGAAGAAAGAAGAATGAATTAATATTGCATGGAAAAAACGGCTATTAGAGCAATACTTTTAATCACATTAACATCTACGCAACAGTGCGACGGTAAATTTATAGACTTCGCGGAATTTAAAACGATCGATGTTTCTCTTTTTATTATTTCAATCCATACAAGCGCGGCTGAGCTAATTGAGATCCAATACACGATATAGGACAATAAAAGCCAAGAAAACTATACAACAATGTATAACTATACATATTACAACTAAGCATTCTCTATTAATCAGCAATGGGATATACGATGGGACCGGATACGAACTAATCAAACATTTCCGGGGAGATATGACTAGTGTCTAAGTATAGCAAAGTTACATTACGCCATAGATATTACAAGCATACTTAAAAAGTGTACTTTAGGTCAAATAATCAAGGCTGAAAGAAACCTTTAAAAACGAATCTGAAAAAAAAAACTGCCTTATTTAAGTCACCTTGGAACGGGGGACTCGGAATACTTTAAATTTTATTCCGAGCGTCGTCGATCACCTTGCGCCAAATATACACACATAAATACATACACACACGCAAACTTGTTGGAATACCGCGAAAACAGATCACACGGAGAGCTGTTTACAAAATACTAGTAAGCTATATTATATCGATCATCGAATCATACATCCGATACGTCTGTAAATTTGTGTGAGGCCAGTACACGCTAAGTATGATTCAATTGATTCTCACCTAATCAGACGGTGTCATGTTTATGTGAAGGGGCGTTTCACGAAATTCCAACGTATGTTTGGAGATATATCGGCGAATGACTAGATCACTTTTTATAGACGCCACTGTAACGAATGATTCACGATCGTTAAAACTGTATGGGACCGTCAAAATCAAACTCATCGGTATTATTCCCGGGCGTTAAAACAGTATGAGAATTTAAAAATCCTACTCATCGTTGTTTCCGTTGCCGCCGCATTTTAAAATTCCGCATCGTTCTTTTGTGTACGTTTTTACAACTGTCAAATTACTTTTTTTATTGTCTATGAAATTTTCGATGTTACAATTAAATAAACAATTTTACATTAAATCGAATAAATTGCAAAACAAATCCAATGTACAATAAATTTCATACAAAACGTAAAATCGTTTTGTTTTGTAAATACAACTGTAGAATTTATGATATTTTATGAATTTAGAACAATGATGATTTAGACCGGTAGATCTGAGTCTTCTATTCGAGAGAACTAGAGGTTCTAATTCCAATAGAACACCCATAACTTTAAAAAAGTTGTAGGTATTGCACTTTTAACATTATGTACTGCTGTAACCATGAAGAAAAATATCACAAGGAAACCTGCATGGGTTAAAGTTCTCCATAATGTTCTCAAAGGTAAACGAAGTTTGTTAACCCTCACATAGCACATGGTCAATATTGCCTTAACCCTTCTCATTCTCAATGGGATCCGCATCCAACGACAATTACATAAAAACACGATAATGACAACAGTACAATACAATGTAATCAACACAGCGATTTTCTTGCAAATACATATAATAATATTTATATGTTGCTGCTACACGACTTACAAATTATGTATTTTCGATGAGAATAAAACGATATATACAATACAAAGTTACAAGTATTATTTCAGACGTTACTAAAGATTATCGTTTTTCATAGTCCGAGCCTTGTTAGAAGCAATTACACGAACATTTCAATGGTAATGGTCCGCTAATAGAAACAGCAAACCAGCCGCACGTGCCCCGCACAATTTTAACCTTATGCTGAATTTCACTCGATATAATATTAAAATGAGTAAAGTATTACTCATGTACTGTAACGCGCCGGAAATAAAATGTTCAAGATAAAAGAACGACAGTGCAATTTTATTACGGAAATTGAAAGAATATAATCAGCAACATCAAGCCGGTTATCCCCGATGAGGTAGGCAGACCAGTGTAGTACACTCCCACGTTTCTCCAAGTATGTTTACGCCTCGCTATCAATAGGTGGTGAGCCTACACCGGGCATAGACTCCGGACTCCGAGCCACTAATAGAAATTTGTACTTGACAATCTAAGGTTGAAAAATACGATAGCACTCGACCTGGGATTCGAACCTAGGACCTCTTGACCAGCAGTCACGCTTTGCAACCACTCGACCAACGAGGTAGTACATTTTATACATATTAAATTTCCACAATTGACCGTTTCATTTAATTTATTTATTTATTCATAAAATTAAATTGAACTTTATTTTATTTTTTCAATTATGAAACGTTTATCAAAGCGTTAAATCATATTTTCCACACTATTTCAATTTAGTAAGCTACGTATGAATATAAATCTATTGATTTGAACTGCTCAAAATATAGATTACTTTCGTGCATTAACTTTTATATATAACAGGAACCAAATTCTCTGCGAATAATCTCAACAATGAATCGAAAACAGCACAAATAATATAAACAGTGGCTAACATCAAAAAATACTCACTTGACGTTGATTCTTCTTGAAAAATTTGAACTTCATTTCGTTACAGATAAACCACGCTCAGAACAAAAGTGAACCGGTTCAAACAAAACGTCTGTACGTTACAAGCGTGCATCACAACACATAGCAAACGATTGTCGTACCAAGGTTAGGAGATAAAAGCACCGAAATAGCAAAAATGTACTACACTGCAAACGTAATAAAACGTAAACACAACAAAATAATACGAAGAAAGCGTCCGGCGAGCGCGGGAGCCGGCTGGCTTGTGGTACGCGGTACGCGGGCGAGCGCGCGGTGTAACTACGTGCGTATGCTACATACATTTCACGATACGCTATATACAATACGCCGCCCGTCTGCCAGTGACTAATAGCTCTCTAGTACATTACGCGGCGCAAGCTGTTGCAGTTGCGCTCACATGTTTACTGCGCTCCGTCGCTCCGATAGTAAATACATACTACGCTTGTCGTGTCGACTTCGGACTGCAAGCGACACACGGGTCAATGATCCACATTTTCTACATGATATTGAAGTTGTATCGTATATATAAATGCTGTAGAAATAGCCTCCAACGTAGAAATAGTCTTCGAAAATGGGACAAGTCATATTAATATTGTATTTAAATTGGCGATAAAGATAAGTAGTAAATACGTGTAATTCACTCTCGCATTGTCTTTATTTCTAATATTGGCATAAGATTTACGATCACATAAATAATACAATATTTAATGACGCCCATTATGCTCTGTTTGAAGCCAAGTGAATCGTGATTATGAATTCCTGGAAATATCCTTTGATACAAAACCTAAATTTTAAGTTCAAAAAGCAATATTACACAAGGTTAAGAAAATTATTAAAGCTTATTATTTAAATTATTTAATTATTAAGCCATCACCTAGTTGTATAAATATACCAAATAATAGAGTTTTTGTCTTTTCCAATGTAATGAGCAGCTATAATACTAAACAAATGCTCATTTCCTATAATAAATAATATTTTATTTATTTTTATACAATTCATATTTATTTTTACTAAGTAATGGAATAAATTTTCAGTTTATCCTTGAATTAAAATCATATTTTCAGAAAATAAAATAAATGTGTGGACCTATTCATGAAATTCAAATCTCGTTATGAAAAAATATATAGTAATAACTTATTCGTATAAAATTTTGCCTTAAAATTAGAGTGGCTTTGAACTCAAATCCTGGCGCGCAGTTCTTTCCAAAGATTATTAATTTTAAATTTAAATAAAACTTCCTGTACGGATGAAAGAAAACATCGTGAAGAAACCTGCACACCTTACAATTCTCGATAATGTACTGTTAAGCTTCGTCAGCCAATACGTACTTGACCAGCGTGGCAAATCATAACCTTAACCCTGAACAACTCCTAAGAACCCCGTGTGCAACAATTGAAAGATGAAAGATGTGATGATCACTATTATGTAATATCCCCCTCCCCTCTCTCCAGGTCTAAAGTGGTTACCACACCGTGCAGATATGTAGGATTTATCTAAATCTTAAACACTCCTGATTGTTACAATAATATCTGAATGAAAGATACAATCTGTCAACTTTTTTGTGTGTTAAGGTGCTCCCACACAGCAGTTATATAACGTTAGAATATATTTACAAACATTTGTTGTACAACCTTTTATAACAATTTATTAATTTAAAATTAAATATATATTATAAATCGAAAAAAAAATTATACACTGTTATAGAGTGTTATCGTGTTACACAATGTTTTCTAACGTTATATAACTGCTGTGTGGGAGCACCTTTACAGGCACACGTGACTTTTAGTTTTGATTTCGTTTGAGATGCAATATTTTTAAACAGATTGCGTTTAATAACATATCGATATACTTAACATAACATTAGAAATGTAATATCCTCGAAGGGGCAGGCAGAAGAGTGTAATACTTGCCACGTTTCACCATCTATATTTTACGTCTCAAGTATTTATGCCTGTAGCCATACACCATATAATTATTAGTCATATTTTACGCAAAGACAAGAAAGAAAAATGCGGAATGTACTCGTATTGCCAAATGTGACATTTACACAGGTGTTGCTTCAACTTTTGAATGTATAAATGTGATAACTTTCATAGGTATTATTATGTGTAATGCATTACTTGTCTACATTGTTACTTTGGTATTTGGAAAGTCTTAAGCATTACAGCGAATCATTAAACTTTATTCAGCCTGTAATAGGACTAAAGATGGGACACGAAGAATTAGTAACATTTTCAGTTCATATGCATGTTGTAATATCAATGAAAAATATAGATTTTACATTAATTATTAGGATTTTAATTTTTTTTTTTCTATGGTTTTTCAAAATAAGAAGACATACAATTTTTACTATAAATCTGTATGAAACGTTTTAAACAGCGATACATATATGGATTTATGTATGTATTTTTAATATTTCACTGTAGATTACTACAATATCTATATAATTCGATTTCTACAATATCTTTTGTAAAGATCGATGTAGATAAATTGTAGTACAAAAAAATATTTATTCACAAAAAAATATTATTAGTAATTCGACTTACGTTTTTACTAAAACTCCACCATATATTCATAAGTCCAGTAAATTGTATTGTTAATTAGCATATGATAAATTAAAACTTACCTCGTGATCTGGTCCCGGTTTTGAGGCGAGTCGAGCCTCTGTCAATTGATTCTTTAACGCCCTAAAACAATACAGCTATTTTAGAAATCTTATTATATTACGACGCGGTAAATTTTACGGTAAATTGTATTATACGTGCATTGATAATTTTTAATTTTGCATTTTCTATTATAAATAAATTATGGAGCATGACTCAGAATATAATATTTAAATAATTGCGTGTGGAACAGAGCGAGGTAGAATGGTAATATTTAAGTGCACAACAATACGCTAACCTACGCAAATGGTGTTTTTGTCAATAATACCCACTATAGACACGACTGAGCAGTTTCTCGCATAACCTAGCATGACCTACGTGTCATGGTACTATCCTACGTGAACAGGCAATTAGCTAACTCAGGCTAGATAAGGGTACCCAGAAGGCACAGTACTGTTGTTTATCGCACTCGCTGGGTGAGAGCAGTCGGGTAGAATGAGTATGTAAAGGTATGAGCGGGCTCACATGTAGAGCTCCTCGGCCTGGCGCGCCTGCTTCTCGCGGCGGCGCAGCAGGTCGGCGCAGTGCTGCAGCGAGGCGAGCGTGGCGCCGCACGTGGCGCGGAACGACGCGCTCGTCGCGCGCACCTCGCCCGCCTGCTTCTTCACGTCCACGGCTGGAATACTCTTCACATATTACGTTTCGAACATCACTTCCACATTTTCTCTGCTGTATTCTATTTATCTGCTCTTATCATCGTCGTCATCATCATCGGCATGTGACCCGTTTGACCAGTACTCTGGTCCAATGATTAGTGAACCTGACTACTGAGCTAGGGATCGTAGGTTTGATTTTCACCGCGCATAAATATGTATATGATGAGCACATATGTTTGTCCAATGTCTGGGTGTAAAAATATAATATATATGTATGTAGGTAATGTATGAACTGTCTGGTAACCTTAACAAATGTTCCCATAAATATCTTGATTGAAAATTTTATTATTATTGTGAACTATGAGATATGCAAATTTATTGACAATGTTTTTTTCACCGTAACATTAAGTGATATTTAATATTGAAAGACAGATATTCTTCGTAGAGACCTGCGCGGCAGTGCCTGTTGCCTGTGCATCACAACATCAACCTTTAAGTAAATTTAAATACACCAAAATAATACTTTCGTTCATTAATTGAGACCAAGTCACCAATTATTTGATTTCTATTTGTCTACAAATTTATTAAATTTTCGGTAAATGAATAACTAATTCAGAAAAAAATTTGAAGGGTAAAAGGCATCTTACCATCAGCTATTTTCACGGCATCAATAGCCTCACAAGCCTCATCGTTGATCTGAGGACATGTCGACACACACAGGTCGAAGTACCTCTGCAATTGAAGAGCCTGCTTCGACAATAGTTCGGTGTATGTGTCCACTTCCGCGATTTTCTCTGCGAGGCGACGAGAGGTTCGCCCTAAAACAAAATTAACGGCTCATTTGTTGATTTCTACATATTTATGTAATCTTTGACATCTGTCAAATATATTATATATTCTACAAGAATGATAAATGTTAGTAGAACTGTGCATATGTGGCCAGCCTGCCAGCAGAATTATTATCACTATACAGACATACACTGTTGTCTTCTGTTTTGTTGGTAGTAATAAGTACAGGTGCTAAGACTCCAGATGCATCAAGTCTTCGACAAAAATGCATAGAACTAATTCTGACACCAATGTTTGAAAGTATTTATTACTTTCATGTGATACTGGTTAACTTAACCTTACACTTGATTTTTATAAAGTGGTATATTCACAAATTCTATTTTACACCTGCAGTACAATACAGAATTGGCTGCATTCACCATATTTCTAAAAGGGGCAATATTGCTTAGCGAATGATTTACTAATAACATTATAATATTAACAGTAATTTTTACTTCATCTTCATCATCAGCCTATCTCAGTCTACTGCTGGACACAGGCCTCCCCCAATGAACGCCGTCGCGTCCTGTCCTCGATTTTTACTTGAGAAGCACTTAAGGCAAAATTAAAGTAACAATGCCATAATAATACTGTTTTTTACTGTAAGGAGAGGGTTGTGTTTTTCGCGTGTATCGTGTTTGTATATCTGTTTGTAATATTCTTCATTACCTCATATCTTCCAAACCCCTGGACAGGTTTATATAATTAAGGTGACGTCAGATATGTGTTTATAGTCCAAGTGTTTTTAAATATGTGACATAACACT
>DWDT01005611.1:0-10299 GCA_018245595.1 Microceris scylla
GATGTTAGATGTTATGTTCTTTGAATCGGTATATAAACCACAACATGTTAAACCTCAGGGAGGCAAACAACCATTAGTTATCTGAGAGTATTAAAAATAAAGAAAGGCAGAAAGGTGAGCAGAAATGGAAGCAACCTGAATGAATATTTCAATGCTCAAATTTATTTACACTTTTACTTTGGCCTGCTGACATATTAGGGTATTTTCGATTTTTTAAAAACTGTAATATTTAGGCAATGTACAGGATAATATTGAGGATAATTTATATTACAGCATAATGTCGCAGCGCAATGTGCGCAAGATATATGGCGGTGTACAGCTACCTCCACCAGGTGAAGACTCAGATGATGAGTTTATACCTTCCTATGTTGAAAGACAAACAGGAAGTATGTATGCAGGGGTAAGTGTCAATGCGTATCATTGATAATTATTTTCTTGATTTAAATGCTATTTGTGTCATGAGCGAATACTTAATAATTTGAACTGCAAATAAAGAGAAATGTCTAAATTGAAATGCAATATATATTCATATTGTATTCAATGGATTTCATCGAATACAATATTAATATATGTTGACCTGCATATATAAATTGTGTACTCCTTGCTAGCATATATTACATATTACTTTTTTAATGCCCATCAAATCCTAAACAACCCAGGAATACTTTTGGTAAAGTGAATAAATACTCACTAAAGATAATGTAGTGTTAAAAAAAGTTATGTTTATGCTATCTAAAAGAAATTATAGTAATTCAAATGGACATTAATGTAATTTTAATATGATGAACGGAAAAGTTGAGAATTGTAAGGCAATAGCAACTACCCCTTAATATCATGGGAGAGACTTTGTAGTTATTGTATTATCATTTTAATTCACTTATAAAACAAATCTTGTTACTGTTTTTCACTTAGATAAATAATTGCACCTTTAATGTTTAAATTCATAAATACTCAAACTTACACAAATTAATACTAAGATCATTCACTGGGATGTTTGTTCGGTTTAATTAAAGTTCTTATAGTTCTACATTTATTATTTTTTATGATGCCGGGCCCTCACTGGATAGGCAGACAGCACAGAGTGCCAAGTATCTCTTTACTTACCTGCCATGATTTACACCGTTCATTACTTTTAATATATGAATGCAGATTATGGAGTCTTCTAACTACCAAATCATTTAGAATATTCCTTATTTGGTCCAGATAGGTGAGCCTTGGTTGCCCCAAGTGCCGGCATTTGAATATTTTGTAAGTGTGGATTGACAAATAGCTACACAATATTTTTTTTTAATATATAGTATGAGGTTCATCTATGTGATTTGTAGCCTCTTATTGTTTTAGGTCTTGTTAAATTTCCCTTTCAAAACATAATAAGGAATATAACATCTGTGTTCTTAGAGGAAGGGAAAACAGTATTTATTATAATATGAACATATAAAGACCTGGAGACGTCTCGCTAGAAATTACTGTTTACAGGATGTAAAGTCTCCTCTACTGTATTAAATTTAGTTATAGTATAAATATATAAAAAGTTGGTTGTTATTGTCGAAGTCTATGGCGTCCTTTTTGTTACAGTTTCACTTTGTATCACAATCATTAGTGTATTGTTGAATTAGGAATTAATGTCGTCGGTACACAGCTAGTTTCGATGACATTTTTATGCTTGCGTTTAAATCCAACTTGCGCACATTGTGTTACCACTGAGCCAAAGCGTATCGCATTGAACGCATATGGGGAGGCGTACTAAGCCTCCGCGTGCCGCAATAGCCGAGTTTATTAAATTGCTACAGCGTTTCAGGCGTTCTACGATATTTTATGCATTATTATATGCATCGCTGTGAAAATATTAGCAAATCATAGAGACACCGAAACAAGGCGTGATCATGTGTGTTACGCAATTATTGGAAGGATGTTAATTCCGATATGGTGATACTGTCAGCGTTGTTACAGTCTTTAAAGTTTTATTAGCATTGTTGATTACGTAAAAACTAATGCAAGGTGATAAAACAGCGAAAGTGTTTCTAAAATAATGAATAATGTAATGAAATGCGGTGGTTTATGTGTAGTTGTAATTGCGTCACAGCGTCGCTAGCGAAGTGGTTCTAGAGATACGCATGCGCCGCGACCTGCCTTTCGGCCGCAATGTGCGCTAGTCTTCAGTAGATTTATTGCGCTACAAGATCGTCTAGTCCACATCAATTTTCACAAACTTTTGTCACACTTCCATACAATTAGTTAGTATAATGTATACATATGTTTTTGTACATAGTATAAATTTTTATAATCTTGTGGAGAACTCAACAAAGCAACTTAATTGAAGTATTTGGCTACTTACAGATATTTTTTGGATTTAATGTTAATGTACCACACTGCATAGAGTGTGTATTGTTATTAAAATAGATGTAATTTCTGTCGGAAATATTTCAACAAATTGTCATTTAGAGTTATTTTTACTACTAAACAACAGTTATACTATAAGTGAGCTGGTAGATTTATATGTAAATAATGTAAGATCTTTTTTTTTACCAGTTGGAGGTAAGTTCGGATTCGGATTCCGAACGCAATGATTCTGACGAAGTACTCTCAGACACTCCTAAGCCACAGAATGGGAAAAAAAGACAAAAAAGAAGAAAGAAGCAACGGCGAATCAAAGAAAAAGAAGAGGTTAACTTTTCTAAATACTTATGCGTCTATAGCAGGGTCTTGCATTCAATGAATTAATGAAGTTCGATGTAGAAAAAAACTTTACAACCCAGCTTTTATCTACCTGCCAGCTTTCGTGTTCGCTAAAGGGTTACTTTTTTGCCAGACGTTCTTAAAAACTATGAGCGTCCAGGTCCAGGTATTGGTCCAGTGGTTCCAAGCGCGACTAGTGATTGAGATGTTCGGGGTTCATATCCCGGCTTCGGTTAAATTTGCTAGTAGAAATTACTAGAAGTGGCTCGGAGTCTGGATTTGCCCAATTTATGGCATTAAGCCCAACCGTCTGTTCTATTGTGGGCTGTAAACATAATTGGTGAAATGTGAAACCCACCCCTTCGGGGATTACAGGCGTTACCTTGCGTTCTTAAAACGGTTATAAAGATTTCTGAAAAGGTTTAATGACTTACCTAAAGAGGGCAACATAACAAAATACTTGTATTTCCCCAAAGGCGCAGTAGGCAAGGAAGTGTAGCACTTCTATTTTGAACTTGGTATATTATATGACACATGTGATAGAGGCCAGCCATTGTAATAAACCAGGCGCAAATTGAGACTTCAAACTACTGCTGGGAATTTAAAATCAAGAATACCCAATAATTCTTGAGGCCGTTCTGGGGATCGAATCTTTGACCTCTTGCTCAAGAGTTGCGCTTATCACTACTAAAACGACGAGGCAGTTTACGATACATGTAGTATAGTGTGTAAAAAAATAATTTGAATTAATTAAAGTGTCTTAATAAAATAAAAGTAATAATATTTAAAAAGTTTCAGCAATCTGTAATGCTAACAATTTTATCGGTGCTTTAAATGCCTATTGAAACATATGAAATTATTTCAGTTGGATGAGATAGATCAATCGCTGAAGGAGATAAACGCTGTACTTGGTGAGCCGGAGCCTCCGCCGCCAGTGCAGAAGATGTCCCCAGCTGAAGATGAGAAAAAAATAAAACAGCTGTTTACTGTGAGACAACAGCACCTGCAAGTAGCCAATGAGCTCCGAAGAATGTTTGGTCCTGACGAAGATGAAGACATCAAAAAGTATGTAATATTTAAATTTGTGACGACAGTAAGGCCGTAAGGCAAGTTGCAGTACATTTTTAACTTAAATTCAGATGCATATTAATGTTCATTCTATTATAATACTTCTGCTCTGTTTTATTTCATATTAACACCTATTTATTCATTGCAGGCGTGGACGCCAGCCCAACCTGCGTCTGATCGCCAACAAGGGTTTTATTATAGACACTGATAAGGTCTACAGAAAGAATGGTCAGTATCATGTGTATATGGTTACATATGTTTGTCTTTGAATGGATATAATTTTATTGGTTGATTGATTCAAATTTATATAGTTTATGATGATTCTTCTTTGAGATGGACATAGTGAACAGATGTTATATTGGTTCAGTAATATCTTTCAATCACATTAGAAGTAGTAGTATAGCATACATTTTTTATTTTCAGGTCTTACAATGGTGATGAAGGAACGTAAAGAGGGTATATCATATTTCTCATTTGAGCACAGCAAGGATTACGAACGCATGCATCGTTCATTCCTGTATGCTCAAGAGGAAGGGTCAGTGATATTCACATTGATATATTATTTTACAATTTTTAATGAAGAGATGAAATTATACAACATGACATAGAAAGTATCTCCAAAAAAAATTATGCAACTCTTGATTCATCACCCACATGATCTTGTTTTTGTCCACTACTGGACACAAGCCTCCCCTCATATATCCGTAATCCCCACTGTGGGCATTCAGGTTTAAGAATCAGGGCACAGCTTCTCTCACACTGGATCCGGGCAACATAAACCTTTTCTAATAAATATAATCATTGTAGTACCTAGACATGTGACTCTGTAATGTCTTTTTTGCCTGTAAGGCATCGGTTCCCAGCTTTTTTATCATTGTTTCTCCTGTCCTTAGTAAGAATATCCTAAACAAAAAAGAAACAATTACTTAACTATAAGTGAAACACATTCCATCTTTAGGGCTTAAACGTCGATAGTGTCGAGACAGCTAGTAATAATGGAAATTGTTAAAATTAGTAAATTAAAAATGGAAAAATATACTAAGTTACTCATATGTAAATTGATTTTTTAAACAATTAATACAGCAATAAATGACCATTCTATGTAACATTTGTGTAGTATGGGATTTTGTTCCTATTTTAATTGTGTGTATAAAATTGTTAAATAAATAATCCACCTTCTATATAAAACGTGGTTCAAAGACTATCATTGCAATGACTTGATTGGTTTTATGTGTAAATCCTTTTTATTTTTGAGTTTTTTACATTTGGAGTTGCTTTTGTGTTTAACTGAGCATTTTTATAGATCATCGCACGTCGCGTTTCCGTTAGAGGAATGCCAGCGTAGGATGCACGTGGAGGGATTGTTGGAGGTAATACTTAACTTTTTTTTGTATATTTTCTCAAATGTTATAATAAATGCATGGGTTAATATATTTTTATAACGTAGTTCTTGCTATCTTTTATTGCACATTGAATACTTTAAATATTCTCTTTTGTTCTAGACTGCTGACAGACTGTATTACATGGAACAGTATACACCGGGTAATAAAGTGATTGAAGAAATCATCAGTTACATGCAACACTGTGCTCATCCCTTCTTCAGCGTGACCGATGTAAGTCAGTTTGTTTAGTGCAATATGTTTCGATTGCGGTCTACATGAAACACGGGATGGTTGGTTAGAGGCTGGTGTTCAATTTTGTCATTGATTCGTTCCCCCTTCAGATAAGAGCGCGCCTCGAATACAAACACGTGGAAAATCGAGCGTTTCACATCGCTATATTGAAGTACTTGCACATGTTGACCAACAAAGCGTGCCACCGCACCGCTCTGGAGCTGGCCAAGCTTCTCCTCAACCTGGACCCCTCAGACCCAGTTGCAGTGCTCTTCATCATAGACACGATCGCTATCAGGGCCAGGGAATATCAATGGCTCATCGACGCCATAGACTTCTGGAACGAAGAGAGAGACGCCGGCTTCCTATTCAACATGCAATATTCATACGCACTAGCGACATTTCAAATAGCTAAAAAGAAGAAATGTAAGTTTAAATTTTTTTCATATTTAATTAGTGGTCCTTACAGTCGTTATATTGGATGCAACACTATGTCCTCTCCTACTCTAAATTGATGTTTAACTGCTACATCGTTGGGATCAGGTAACTGGTCTATTCTTCTTGTTGAGACATTTCATACTAACCGAGAACCACCGATCACACTGAGCATTTCCAGGCGGAAATTTCTTCGTGATAATTTTGCTGCGACCGCGTCCGATGTTATACAATTTCACATATTGTTTTCGTTCTTCCAATTCAGGGCTGTACATGTTTTCCTTTCAAAACTCCTTATCTATTGGTTCATTGTCCTTCAAAATTCTTTATTTATGGATTGATCAATTAAACAAGAAATACTAATGTAACTTAGAATGCACAGACTATGTTATATAAAGTAGATTGCATAGGTTTTTATAAGAAGACACGCTACATAATATTTGACGACATTTTGTGTAATGCTCACTTGAGCTTTAAGTAAATGACTTCGAAGTATAAAAACTTAAAAAACAATAATGAAGCATGTATTTCTTTTATAATAAGCCACTTACAGTGTCTAGTTGAAAGAAAATATAAAATATATAAAGACCTTATTATTTACAAATCGTATGTGATTACTGGAAAGAAAATCTTATGGACAACTTAATTAATTTAATTGTTTTGTAAATGCTTAGAAAAATTATCAAAAAAAGGTGTGTGTGAACTTATGTACGCACGCAAGAAGTTATACTACTTTAGCGTAACCAGATAAAAAAATAAAATTTAGAGAATAGTATATGACATAAATTGTACTAAATATTATGAGATTCTTAATTTTAAATATGTATTATTGGTAATTGAATATTCTAAAAATAAATTTGAAAATTATTTATACCTATCAATAAATAATACATACGGATAGATAAACACAATTAAATTGGAGCACTTGAAAGAGTCTATAGGCACAATTTTTTCACTAATATTTACGAATAGTAAATATATTAATCAAAATATTGAATTTAAATCACTAGGTACAGAATATAATTTATCAGCACATATATAAATCGCACTTATATGAAACTAAAACACGTGTGTGGATGTAGACACTAGAAACATGTGGATAATTACTATGAATATGAAACAGTGAACAGAGGCGACGATGGTGCCAACTTGCGTGACTAATTATAGGGGTTCTATTTCTATTTTGTTGGTAGTTTTTGTTTCGAGACTGCAACCGCTGCAATTTCATACTGGAACTCAACCGCTGCAACTTCATACTGTAACTTTTGAGTGACGAATCTTAAAATTTTATTCTCATCATTTTTTATAAAGAAGTATAACTTCCAAAAAATTGCAGACTTGAGTTGATTAATGTGTTTATGTTAAAAATTTGAAGATTTACAAAAGTTATTAAACATGACCTTCAAATATAAGCTTAATTCATTATTAGACGTCTATCGAGTAACCTGGAAAGCACAAGTCGGATCGAAGGACACAAAATTTATTTATATTATTATTTAAAGAAATAAATAATATTTACGTATCATCCTTATCCACACATGTCTTACTTTGTCTCGTGTTGTATTGTCTCAATATCGTATGTACATATTATGTGTCAGTTTGTAATGGTTCATATATTAATGGGTGATATCATAACATGCATCAGCGGAACAGCCGATATTTAGGAAGCGGCCAAGACTTATATCGGTTATGCAGTCAGCGATAAATCTGTTACGTAAATACTCTAAACTAAGAGAGGAGGAACTGTCTGGCTCCCAATCAGCCGATCGCCCAATGCGTCACTTGCGCCCAGAAGACACCACAGGTGAAGTACCTACGATATTCAATGCACGTTTCGATGTACGGAAACAATCTCTGTGTTCAACTTGGTGTTCTGCCATTATTGTAAGGTAGATTTCAAAATGATTTCCATTTGCATATATAAACTTTGTTTGAATGTATAAGTTAATATTGTAAAAAGTTGTTAACGCGAGTTTTGTTTTTTATATGATAATAAATTTAAACAAATACATAAATTAATTTTTAAAGACTCTAATAATAACGTAAAACTAGTTTTATATCTTTATTATAAATATGAAATATATAAATATTATCGTGCTGTACTTGACGGAAATCTACCTTCAGCTGTTAAATTCTTGCCAAGTGTGCACTTAAAGGTTGTAACAAATATGCATTAGGTATATATGTAGTTCTCGATAGGGATTTAGGGAATGTTATTATATATTAAAGTCACGCTTATGTTATTGTGAATATGTCGCTCATTTCAAGTATATATATTGAGAGAGGTACATGGAATTAGCGACGTATCGAGCAAGCCACATTTCCGGCTACATATGTTATAGAATTATTGAAATATCATGCAATTTTTTTTTTATGTATACACACGCGATTTATTATTAAATGGGAGAACGAGTAGATTTCGACACCTTCTTTAAGTTAAAGTACTTTCGTACTAAAGTAATCGTAGTTAGTTAATACTCAATAACCTTTTAAAACATATTATAACGGCAATGTGAAAACACCTTTACGCAAAACAGTATGCCTGTTTTTATATAGTGTTCATTTAGCTATTAAATTGAAGTGTAAGAGGGTTCACCAACATCTTCGGGCGCCAAGTGAACCTCACCTGCAAGCTGGTGCACCCTGTTCTCCAACGGACGACGCAAGCTTGCTCTTACAGGTCGGGAGGTCAGATGGCAGTCGCTCTCGTAAAGCCAACCCAAGCCACTCTACAATGGCAAGTTTACGAAAGGAACCCCAAATGGCTAAGGCGTCGCCGCGTAACGACGCGCAGGATAATCGCCCTACTCCTGTGATAAGCGGGTTAGGGCTACCAGGCCACGGGCGGTCCCGGGTAAAGACGTTATCCCATAGAAAAGTCCGCTTCGCAACTTGGAACGTTGGCACGCTGGCAGGACGCGCTCGCGAGCTAGCCGATGTACTCGCCAGGCGAAGGATGGCCGTGGCATACCTGCAGGGGACTCGTTGGAAAGGCACCAGATCCCGTAACATCGGGAATGGCTACAAGCTGATATATGCCGGCTCCCCTGGGGGGGACGGCGGGGTGGCGGTGGTGTTGTCCGAGGAGTTGCAAGACGACGTCTTGGAAGTGAATTGCATTAGCGATCGACTTCGGTTGTGAAAGTGTTTAGCGAAGAGGTCGTTATCAATTTGATAAGTGCCTACGCTCCACAGGTGGGTCATAGCGATGCGGATAAGACGTTGTTTTGGCGGCAAGTCGGGGAGTTACTTTCCGCCCTCCCGCTTACACTGGGGATCGTCCTGGGCGGCGATCTGAACGGCCATGTGGGTGAAGAGTGCAAGGAGTTCCGACGTGTTCACAGTGGGTTTGGGTTCGGGAATCGTAACGCAGAAGGAGAAGAAATTCTTGGAACGTGTGCGGCTGCCGACCTGGCTATTGTTAACATGTTCTTCAAAAAGAAATCCGGGCACTGATCACTTAAAGGAGCGGAAGGAGCGCTACCCAGATTGACTTTCTTCTCACCAGGAAGGAGCAAATCAGCTTGTGGCCACCTGTAAGGTCATACGGGAGAGAGTCACTGCCCAACACCGACTCCTTGTGATGGACCTGCGAGTGAAGCCCCGAGGCATATACCGGGAGAGCTGCCGTCGCCAAATCAGGTGGAGGCTGCTCGAGGGCCCCAAGTCCCATGAATTTGCCACCGCTATTGACGACCTCAGTATCGCAGCGGACGGCGAACCTATCCAACAACTGTGGGATCGTACCCAAGCAGCAATTCGTACTTCTACGAGCTTCTTAATAAGAAGCACAAAGAGGTGCAACCACCTAACCTTCCTCCGAACCAAGGACAAGTGCCACGGATAACGCCTGACGAAGTCCAAACGGCTCTTCGCCGTATGAAGAACCGGATAGCCGTTGGATCCGATGGAGTTTCAATTGAGGTGTGGAAATCGATGGGGTCTCATGGTGTGGACATCCTTACCCACAGTTATACCCGCACCTTCCTCGCGGGAAAAATACCTGCTCAATGGAAACTGAGTAGTATTACCCCAGTCTTTAAGGACAAGGGCTAAGTGCAGGAGTGTAGCAACTACCGCGGTATAAAGGTCATGTCCCACACCATGAAACTCCTCGAACGCATTGTAGACTCTCGGATTGGCAAGAGTGTGCGGTCTCGGAGTGTCGATATGGGTTTCAACCAGGCTGCGGGACCGTGGAACCCGTGTTTGCCCTAAGGACTCTCATGGAGGCATACAGATCAAAAAATTCCCCTCTGCATTTCCCATTTTTGGACTTGCAGAGGGCTTTGACTGTATCCTCCGTGAGATGATCTGATGGGCACTGCGATCTAAGGCCGTACTTGAGCCCTATATAGACATAATCCGACACATGTACGACAAATCCGATTCGATGGTTAGGACCGCTGTTCGGGTCACTGATCCTTTTCCCATCACCGTTGGGGTACACCAGGGCTCCGTGCTCAGCCCATTTCTGTTCAGCGTGATACTTGATGTCCTATCAGAC
>DWDT01005612.1:0-10299 GCA_018245595.1 Microceris scylla
CTAGAATGATTTTCTCAGAAATATTTATCGTGTGAACAAATATTTTACTTATTTTTTATTAACCCGCGATCATTTACTCACGCGGGTACACTTAACGTCTCATAATTTAAAACTTAAGAGAAAAAGGTTAGTTTGTTAATTTCATCACGGTCGTCTGAATAGCCTCAAGTGGCTATTTCGGCAAAGGAATGTGTGGGAAACTATGTGTCGATAACGATTGTTCTTAACTTTCGTTATCGTGTACTTAAAATCGTTGGCGACAATATCCCATAGTTTATTCTTGATGTCAAATTGAATTGAATGACTCTTGATTAAATAATAAGTAATGATTTAAATAAGTCTGTTTTTTTATAGGATAGGGTCTGTAACGTAACATCACCCCTGCAACCCGGGAAGTGTAGGCAGAGCTGTGTAGTACACTGCCACGGTCCACCAGTTACATTTACGTCTCGCCATGGAATAGATGTTGAGTCTATGGCCTTGTGATGAAGACTCAGAGCCATTACTATAATTTCAAGATAAAAAAAATTAACAGCATTCGATCCGGGTACGAATCCAGGACTCCTCGACCGGTAGTCACGCTTGCAACCAATCGACCAACGAATCAGTGTAATTGGAAAACACCTAAAACATGTAAGCTGGTGCGATATCTATTCTTCAATCAATACACGACATTTCTGTGAGATATAAAACTCTATGTCTTATCGATTGGCAGAGGCATTTTGATCAATGGTTCGCTATTAGTCATCGGTTCAAACTGATCGCGCCACTCATTCGTTCCTATATATCGCAGTTTATAGCAACAATCATTGAATATTGATTAATCAATCAAGTCGTAGGCTATTTATGGAAAATACTGAATTAATCACTATTTCAAAGTCCAATTTTTTGTGTATTTAGTTGTAAACATATGCAAAGGGTTCTGCGTTCGTCTATCAGAACGTAGTAATGAAAAGTATTCTAAGTATTAAAAGTGTTCTGGAGTGGAGACTGCGACTTGGCAAACGTAGCGTAGGACGCCCTCCAGCTAGTTGGTGTTAAGTGGCTAAGCATAAGCTAAGTGGCTGGCAGTGGTTGGATGCGAAGAGCTGAAGATCGAGCTCAGTGCGTGCCGTTGGAGACGCCTATGTCCAGCAGTGAACGGGAGTAGGCTGTTCATGATGATGATGATGGTTCTAAGACTGTAGTACTAGAACTCTAGAACTTTCAACAAAGTAAGAGAATAACACTGCATAAAAAAGAAAGACTTGCGGACCTTCAAATCATCGTTATCGTCAACACTCATTATTCCGCTATTGACTTAACTAAGAGAAAAGTTGTACTGACCCCCTCTTTCATCGTCAAATGTATGACTGGTTTATATTATATACATACATATATGACATGTATTCATACTTACTTAAGAGATATATCTAAAGCTATTAAAAACATGAATGTGATCCGTCATAATCTGTGGTCCGTGGAGAAAGTTGACCTGTCAAACGTTGACGTTTATGAGTTATTAGTCTATAAAGTGGTTTATGCACTAGCTAAAACAGTTTAGATATTTTGCAAGGGTATTTGCATTCTCATATACAATTTATGGACCATATTTTCTGGAACAGTATTGTTTGCAAGTGTATGTCAGTGTTCTTATTATGTGTATGGATGAGTACCTATAGCAATTACTATATATAGTTTGCTCTTCTACGTAACAGTAGCCTATTGGCATCTTTTATTTTTTTTTTTGAGGCTGAAGGCCGTAGTCCGCCACACTGGCCAAGTACGCAGCTTAGACACACATTTCATCACTTCACTTTCTTCACACACCTTAGAAAACATTTTTTGTTTCTTTTGGCTTAGCATCTGGTAGAAAAATTTTATTTATATTTGTATAAATTTTGGACGGACTATGCATATGCTTCCTTATTTTGCTATTCCATACATGATTGATTGTTGATAAGCGGCGTCTGTTCGTTGCGCTATTTGATCCTAAATATTTCCGTTTTATGTCCGATTGCACTAAAATGGTATATTTACAATAACATACATTTATATATATAATTGTAACAAATATTTAATTTACCGGTTCTTATCTGGAGTGGCCCTATCTTGTTTACTTCAACCAATTGATTGAAACGCAGTTGAATGTTCTATTTTTGATAGTATTTACATAATAAATGTCGCACTTATTTAATTCGTGTGCAATATTTTTTTATAATAATATTTATGTTTAGCGGACTGGACTCCTGGCAGTCCTCAACAGTGCGGTTTAAGCCCCTCTTCTTCTGTTCACTTGCGAACTGTGGAATGAGTTTCCTTTGAACTTATTTAATATGTGACATGGTGTTTTCAAATTTAGCGTTAAAAAGTTCTTTCACCGCGGGCAACACTTTGCTAACCCCTCTGATGTTGCAAATGTCTATAGGCGACGGTGACCACTCACCATCAGTCGTCTGCCTGTCTCCTAAGCCATTCAATTCTCAAAAACTATTTACGTGTAACAATACACACGATATCACATAAACGTGTGTAATTATAATTGTGTGTAATTGAATGTGTGTAATATTATGTAATTGTGTGTAATGGAATGTGTATGTACTATTTGTGTGCAATAACACAGTTTTCATAGCCTTGGTTATATTACAGCACCGTCTACGATTTATTAACAATTGAACCCAATGCTAATGTTTACGCGCTATACGGAAGAACTGAACTCGTAACTGCTAACCTGCCCTTGATCTCAATGTTTACGTTAATCTCTTATGATGCAGATGGATGAAGGTTGTATTACGTGAAACGAGCTGCGTTCAAATCCTTTTGATTCCTCCGTTGGTTTAGTGTTTAGTACCCGTGGGCCGTCAGCCGGGAATGGGGGTTCTATTCCTACTTAGGATTAATGTTTGTATAATGAGCATAAAGCTTAGCTGCGTGTCTGAGAATCCAAAATGTATATAAGTGCTAAAACTTATATTATATACGAGTATATTTATGTACGCATATATGAAGTGTAGGACGACCTCCAGCTAGGTGGAGTGACGATATACGGAAAGTGGCTGGCTGTGGTTGGATGCGATGAGCTGAAGGTCGAGCTTAGTGGCGTGCCATTGGAGAGGCCTATGGCCAGCAGTGGACGAGAGTAGGCTGACGATGATGACATATGTATGTGTGTTTAATAAGTATGTATATGTATACAGTTTATGATCCGTCGGATTGTCAAAATAGATTCACTTGTTTTGGAATCAGAAGGCCTTGTGTTGGGGTCCCAAAAAATGTATTCATTTACTTCTGTTGACATGTATTTATTTAACAGTTAGTCGGACAACAAAAACTCTATCAACAGCCCTAATATATCAACAAGTTGTTTACTTTGCCCTTCAATAAACATCACTTCCTCCATCGTGTTGATGTCGCGCTTCAGTAAATGAAGGAAATCGGTTTTTTTTTAACTTTTACCAAGACCCATTGATTGACTTCCATATTAGATTTTTTTGCTCAAGGCCATTACGTGAAATGTAGGTGCGAGTAGATAGATGTTTTTATTCAGTTTTATGGTGCGTTTATATACAGTTATACAACAGGGCGCAATGGTGCTCATTGGGGGAGGCCTATGTCCAGCAGTGGACTGAAATGGGCTGATGATAATGATGATGACGGTGCGTTTAAACAAGAGATTTTATTTAGATGCAACATATTTCTCTAATATCTTCGGAAATCGAAAACTGGCTGTTTTAGTCGCAGTTGCAATTATAGAATCATTTTAGAATTTTTTTTTATTTATTTTAAATTTATTTTTCAACTTGAGCTCCTTGTATTTTTTTTAAATCCCAACGTCATTTTTACATCCTTGGTGCTGTTACATTCTATAGATCTAAATTAAAATTTATTAAACTATCACTAATTCGAATGACTTAGGGTGAACTTAAGTTTTTAGTACTAATTTATTATATCGTCACGCTAGATCCGGGTACGGTGTTGGCAGAAAACACCGACTCCCAAATATCTTTACCATCCGAACCAAGATTATATAACGAAAAAATATTTAACAATGAAAAGTATAATCTACGTTTCGTTTGACGCGAAAAAATATAGTTACGTTTGATTATTCTTTTTGTTTTTGTATTCATGAAGTCTCACCTCACGTGGTTAGCTGCGTGAGGCTACTTGCGTGTGACCTGTCGCGGCAAATGAACTCGCCGCAAGTGTCCGTTCGAGATGGTCCGGCCACGTGGACTTTTAAACGTGAAGTTTTGTTGACCAGTTCAATCTGTATAATCGAATTCAAGTTTAAGCATATTTTTGTGTATGGTACAAACTCACATGTGTAAATGTTCGTACTTAGTTACCTATGTAGAGAAAATAATCATGTGGTGGGTATGTTATTTATTTTTTGGATAGGAACTTGGCCCTTTTTTTACATAAATGTTTTTGGTGGGATACCTTTTTTTCTCTGAGCTCCATGAGTATAAAAAATGATAGACAAATAGTCATAACTCTTTGTAAAATGTGAGTTTTTATTGAATGTCCCTGAAATCGCGCTGTATACGATATTAAAGCCCCGTTTTAGGGTATTTCGTGTAAAAATCTGCAGTTTTCAGAGCTGTATATTTACTTGTGTCCTATAACCTGCCTATATACAAAATTTCTAACATTTATTATTGATGTATTTAATATTGTTGAGTCAATGTCAGTTACTCAGTAGTGAAATGTGCGTTTTCAAAATCAAATGTCTCAGAAACTACTTTTCGTAATTTTCTCAATTGTTTCGCAGGTAATAAAAATACTTATATGAATGAATGTACCAAATCTCATAGATTTATGTGTAATAATAACGCAGTTATGAAAGAAGAGAAAATACCTCTTAAACGTTTCGAATATTATACACACTGCATGTGTCAGTCTCGAACTTGGTCTGGCGCACTACCGTGCGCTTAGATGTAATTTGGAAGAAACACGTCAGGTCTGTAATGTTAATGATACGTACTTGCCATTCGGTGCTCCCTATCTACTCCGTAAGGGAATTAACGTGACGACATTATCACAATGATTATATTAGGTAGGCGTTTAGATGCAAAGCTTACAAATGTGCACATAATTAATAAACTTTAATTACATCATCTTAGATTAGAATAACGTGTCCTGATTTTATTACCTAAGCATTTAAAACTTATCGATAAAAAACACCATTCAAATTCTTCAACACTCTAAACATGTTAATGAGAATTGGTAGTTACTAATTTTAAAGAGTTCTAGACACACCTCATTGCTATATATTTTTATTTAATTGCGTCTCAATATAAAAACAATTTTATCGCTTTGAAAACTTTATATAAAAAATGAAGAAGGTAAATATAATATGCCGATATAAATTTCGATGTTAAACATCCACTTGTTGTGTTGTGTTTAAGATTGCACGTATCGTGTCTGCATTGACGTAAATTCTCTTCGAATAAATCTTATCTGAGACGTAATACGCCTGGTATAAAAAAGGTAAGATCGATGGTTGTCTTACAATATTGTCACATGCTCAAATCGTAAATATTAGGCGTAATAACCGTTCGTTCGCTTGATAATTTGAATATTCGTTGCTGTTTTCTTTGTTTCCAGTTTCTCGATTTCATTATTATCATAAATTCTCGTATGCTTGCTTTTTTTTTGAAATATTTTTTAATGAGAAAGTAAGAATTTTTGACGAATTCAGTCTCGATTTAAATAGCAAGCGTGTGTTAAATACGGCAGGGGTATGGGAATTTACAGGAATTAAAGTATATATACGGTTACTGGTTATATGTAAATTAAATATATGTATATTTAGATATGCACTTATATATTGGTAATAATAATTACCATAGTAGTCACTGTTCACTTGACACAGGTATGTTTAGAAGGTATTTTTTAAACTAACAATATAAATATTTATACATTCAAACACCCGAATGCACGTTTAAAACGCAAATCCGTAAAAGAATGATGGAGAGAGGAATGAATAAATGAATGTCTACTATTTCTATTAAATATACACGATTAATACTTCCTATTAAAACTTATTTCTCTAGTAATATTAATATTAGCTTCTATAAAAACACTAGTAAATGTGCAAAATTCGCAATGAATGAACGCTAAGAGTTCAGCGGTAGTGTGAAACTGCCGTGGTTACAACACCGTCGACGTGTCTGTTATATAACTCCACGTCAGCTCGTCGCAGCGGGGCGAGCGTTCTGTTCGAAATCGTAAACAAAGGGGTGATACGCTGAATCATCCACTTTTCATCAAGGGTGACTTTATGTAAGCAATTCTTTTTTATCTATGACTCACTGTCACCGTTTCTGTGACTTATTGGCTTTGGTGCTGAGTCAGTACTGTTTTATAAGACCGATGATTTGTGACTTGTGTCAATAGGGGTCGTGATGGTATTATAAGAACAAAGATCATGAAATAAACAAACATACAAATACAAATATTTAAAGCAAATACAAAAGTCATATAATTTTAATTATCCGTCATATTTGGCTGTTGTCAACGCGCAAATTTTATTAAATTCGAAAATATCCCTCGGGTGATTCTTAAGACGATACTATTTAAGAATCCATGAAATTATCCGTATGTTTATTTGGTAATAAGGAGAATAATAATGGACACTGGCAATCGTTTGTATGTAGATTTACGAGTATTATCATTATCAAAACCATCTGGTACAATTATCATGGAACCAACCTGACTTCGCACATCTCAGTTTTATTGTACAATCTAAATAAACATTTACAGTGATATTCAAAGCATTTGGAGACAGATGCATCTTCATCGAAGTAACCAATGCCAAAGTACTTCATTGTACACACCTGTCTAGATTTGATAATAAATATTAATTTTATACGATCATGGTTTTGCAATTTATGAAACAGTATAAAAGAAATATTTTCAAGGTGCCTCAGAAAAAACTTGTTAGGCTTTTCAAATTCCCATGGTTGAATTCATACATCGGTTTGAAGTCAAGAAATTTGTTTTTCATCATTTATCATCAGCCTCTTTCAACCCTCTTTCAGCCTCTTCTTTCCCTAAAGTTGATTTGCCCATAATCCACGCATTAGACATGCGGATTTAGGTGATCTCAATGTTCTAGAATTTAGATGTTTGTTTCGGCTTTGTTAAAAATAGTTTTGATGCTAGTTGAAAAAAACAGCAGAAATTGGTGCACTAGCGCAGTAAAATACTAATCGGAGAATTATGCAATGTAAGTGGATAATTTAAATATTTTACTAATGGTTATAAACTTTATTACTTTTATAAAAACAATAGCAAAGATAATAATGTAACGGAGCACTTATCTTTATAGCTTCTCGTAAGTTCTTGTCGGGGGTAATATCTCGGCTTTGGGAAATCCACGTTCATTTCAGAGCAATAAACGAGCATGCGTTAATGTTATGGTAGTATTAACGAGTAAGTTTTTTATTATTAACACTAAATCCTCCCGCCAGGTCCCTTATGGGTGAGGCAGTGAACACCGAGTGCCAAGTATATCTAACCGTAGGTTGTGTTGAGATCTGATGGGTTTCTTCTAAATTCATCATTTTATTATTACATGTATGTTTCAGGCTGACCAAGGTTTTTTAGAAGTTACAAACAAGCATTCAGCAGAGTCAAAGATCGGAGAAGGTTCTCAATTCGCCTGTATTTTTTTGTTTGTTACTTCATTACTTCGCTTATGAACCCATCAGAAATATTCTTTATTTTATTGTTTGAAAGGGTATACTTACCGTTCGATTCCATTTAAATAAGAAAAAATACTCCCACCTAGGATAAAAAAAAGAGGATGAAATTTTTTATATGCTCGAATTTTATTTATAATTTATTATTGTATCATTATTTAGATAATATTACACGTTTTGCGACATTATTAAAACTTTGAAGTGTTTTTCCGTCCATGTTTTCCTTTACCGTTAATGATGTTGTTGTTTTTTACATTACTAAAGTGTCTAATGTATCATATTGACTTGTTTGCTTCAATAAACACTCGACAATCGTAAAGCTTGGCGCGCTCGAATGGTGTCGCCTCGTGTGGTACTCGTCAGCTGTTGCATCTAAAATAACGTACTGCGCAGCGGACGGGCTCCCAGCGTCTTGGCTAAATATACTAGTGATTTATCATTACCCAGTTGCTGTTCGGGGGTTGGCGAGAAGGGTGTACTTATATATGTTGAAGTTTCAGACAGAATGGCAGTGGTTGGAAACGCAGGATAAAGATTAGTTTCGTGACATGCTATTGGAAATACTGATGATGATGAGAGTTGTGGCAAAATATATGAGTCAGAATTTATATTACCAACTGACTAAGTGGAAACAGAGATGACAAAGTGAATAAGAGGTAAGGCAGGTGGGCAGTAGATGCGTGACATGGAGTATGAATTTGAGGAACTGTGACGTCTTTACTATCAATCCATCTGTCCTTCCACTCTTGAGCACGAGTTGCTTTTCAATATTTATAGATCTCCTATCAAAAGGATTAGATTTTCGTTATCAGTCAGTTTACTGTAGCGAGTATAAAAAGAGCCTATGTACCTACGTCTAACCTTAAAGGCCACCTAACAAATCAAGGAACAAAACTCGGCCAAGATAATGGTAATTACGGCCGAGACACTGAAACAACGGATTGAGTTATGGGATACGTTTCTGTACGAGAGCTGGAGCTAAAAGCGGTTACTGGCTAGTGCCGCCACGCGTTGCATTACAATGGGTTGTCCTGATCTATGCGATGCGAAGGTTCTAGAACAATATTCCGTTGATTTGCGTTTTTACTCCAATCTATTGACGTCTGCTCACATAATCGCATCCGTCTCAATCCATTGCTAGGAATAGACTTTTTAAGGTAGAATAAGTGGACGTTACTCGAATAATGAATAAAATTCAAAGAAGCATGTGCAATTCAAATAGCATGAGAATACCAAAATACTTAAATAACAGTATTTAGAAACCGGCTCGAGAGCATGAAGGTTTGTAAGGATAGAGATATTTGAGACACAGTATTCTCTGCCTGCCCCGTAAAGAACTTGGCGTGGTGTAATAATGCCAGTAAAGTTACAATTAGCTACATACAATATTTTTACTCCCCCAATCCCCGGAGATTTGTCCCGTTTTCTTATATCAAACATATGAACATTACAAGTAGCTTACGGCGTAAATAGACTTCGTTGTGGGGGGAAACTGGGGCAAGTTCCCAAAGCGGGAGAAAGTTGAAAGCACGGCAATTCTAAAGCAAAAAATGGGCCTCGTGTTTTTAAAAAGTGGACGAGGAATGTATTTACGAAGGTATGAGTCCATGCTTTCGTATAATCGTAAAAAGATTTTCATGTTATGATGTAATAAATCTGTGTGTTACATTAAAAATGTAGTTTATAATCAGTAGATTTTCAGGGTTAAGGCTACCATCATGGTCAAATATAGGTTATAACTTTTTGTGATGATCTTTAAGATTTTCTCACCATGTTTTCATGATTTTGTTTCTTAAATTGTCATTTTAAAGTGAGTACACTTTCCTCGTCCAGATATTTTTGAACTGAGTTAAACTGTAAAGTAATATGTATTAAGTCATAAGCTACAGTATTTTGATTGATATGCCATAAAATCGTGGTATTATTTGATGGTGAATATAAATCTGGCAAAATGTCATTTTTTATGATATGAAAAGAGGCATATACGAGCTTCACTTAAATTTGACAGCTGTCAGTGAGACAACCGATCACGATGAGAAATGTAGGAATGATCTTATCAGCTGTTCAGTGTGATCACGACATGATCACATAGCGATCAAAATTTTTTATTAAACTACACGATTATAATCGATTTATCGCTAATAGTGTCATGGTCAATTATTCCCGTTGTGTGAGAAAATTCACTTTTTTGCAAATATTTTTTTTTCAACATCAGCACGTTGTAAATATATCCAATTGAGCGTTTACTTTACATTTTGGGTCAGTTTATATCAACAATACAGTACACGTACAAGGCTAAACTAGTTTCTGTCAGACGCGTGTTCTACTTAAAAATGATGTTTTTGGGTATTGGAATAATATATCGCAGAAATGTTTCATCTACATGAAGTTATGAAAGTCTTTTTTGACTCTGTGACTTGGTTATGTCACGTAAAAGGTGCGTAGGTCGCCCTCCTACTAAATGGTCTGACGACCTGAAGAAGACAGCGGGAAGCTGCTGGATTCAGAAGGTCCAGAACCGGAAGGAGTGGTGCCGATTAAGGGCGGCCTATGTCCAGCAGTGAACACCTAGAGGCTGACGATGATGATGATGACCTATTCATAGTGTGAAGAC
>DWDT01005613.1:0-10299 GCA_018245595.1 Microceris scylla
CTCACGCGGCGGCTGGCGACTCACTGCCCTCCGAGACTCTCCTGGCTTGGACCGACCCCGCTTATCCTGCGTTTGTGGAGGTATTTAAGAAATCTGACCATATTTCATTAATTCCGTCATTGTAATTATTTGCTTTACAATCGTTTTGAATATCAAACATGTGCTGTTGTTACGACATATTACAATGCAAATATTAAATAGAGATTTTACAAATGCTCAAAATAAAATTAACAAAAAAGCACAGACAAAATATTAAAAGACGATTCATATAACCAAAGATAAGTCTAAAATATGCTATCACCGTATTCTATCTTAACCTATATTACAAATAGCAAAAAATGAAAAAAATGTTTTTTTTTCTAATAATGTAAAAAACTCATTGGATATTGTTAAAAAAATTTTTAACAATAACATTTTAGTGATATTACGTATTAGTAAACTGTTATTGTCTTGTCCCCTCGAGTCTGAAAACGATTAAAAAAGTACACAAAATATTAGCGAACTCTTCGTAACAACGTAAAACGGCGACAAAGGATCCATCTATACAAATTCTCATATATACGAATACATGTTCCACGCAACGATGGATATTAAAAAAGTAAATTTTCTTTTTGAAGCTGAATGTTGAACAACACAAAGGAGAATGAGATACATACATATATAGTAAATATTACATGAATAAATGTTAGAATGAAATATCTTGAACAGTTTTTAATTGCTGAAATCTATATATTAATACGTGAAGCAAAAACTTTGTATTACCTCTTTTTACGAAAAAATGGCGCGAACGGAGGAGTATGAAATTTAGCACACTAATAGTTTATATACAGAACGAGTACAGAATGCTAAAATGTATATGCAATATGTATTACAAATACTTTAAATTGAATTAAATAAACCATTTATTATTAACGTTCCCATTATCAATGTCACACATGAGACGGATTGTTATCAATAAGTAGCACAGAGGAAAGATTTATATGAGCGTAGTCTTTGACATTAGAACCTAAACGACGTACAAACTGATTATTCATGATTTACGATCGATTTTCAATCGCTACCGGGCCACTAGTACATATTCATGGACCGCCAAACAAGATGGCTTGCATTCTTGTCAATTATTTATATATATTTTTTTTTTCAACCCATTACAATTCCACTGTTGGAAAATGGGTATCCTCTCATATTAAGAGGGTTTAGGCCATAGTCTACCACGCTGGCCAAGTGCGGGTTGGCAGACTTCACACACCTTAGAAAATATTTTTTTTTTATATATTCTAAGATGTGCAGGTTTCCTCACGATGTTTTCCTTCACCGTTAGCAAGTGATATTTAAATTTATTAAATTTAAAACGCACTTTTGTGAAGAGGTGCGCGCCATGGGTTTGAACCCGGCACCCCCGGAGTGACGGGTAACTGAATTCTTAACCACTAGGCTATCACTGCTTTAATGAAGACCCATGGACTTACAGAAAAAAAGCAAAATTACGAAGCACTCAGTGCATAATTGAGTGATTGTTTATTAATACCGTAATATAATAAAAAAAACCTAATGAGTTGTATTATTGTAAAATATATATTTTAGTTTTTATTACTTATGGGATTGAATAAGAACTTTATTAGATAAGGCTAAGTTTTTAAGAAATTAAAATGATATGATTTCATTTAAATCTATCTTTTATAATTTAATTTCTATAGATGTAGCCGTAGGTGCCTGTCGTTGCTACCTTTTGAGAAATTTAAACGGTAGCTTCTACATTTTCAATAACGAATGCTTGGCTGGTCAGGTCTTAGGGCACATATATTACTGCTCTAAATGTTATATGACCGAATTTTTAAATTCCGTTTTATTAGATCACTTCGTTTTTGAAAATGGAATGATTAGTTTTACCTTTCACGTCACCTTGAAATAATGCCAACGTAAATTTCAAAATATTAAATAATGCGCCAGTGAAGATAATAATAATTTCGTTGGCTTATTACCCTTCGTCTCAAGTCAATAAATGGGAATATTCTGAAAAATAGACATATAAAAAATTTTGTTCAAGATTTGATAACACATTCTAATATGTTCGCACCGTCCTAACTACTGCATTCTTCGAAAGTAGTATTATTATTCTGTGTGATACAGATGTCATTGTCATGTCACTTTAACAGCTGATACCTAGGATTGATAGACTATACTTTAGGTTATTTTAATATGATTATATAAAAATGGATGCATCACTGCTTGGAATTTCCGAGACGAAAAGTAAAGCCAAACTATCATCAATCGGCAAAACATTGATATACACTACTGGTGGCTTAGCAGTGGGTGTTAGCGTTATATGCTTCCCATTTGTATCACCAGCATTGCGAAAAGTTTGTTTGCCGTACGTTCCAGCCACAACTGAACAGTTAGCTGGAGTAAGTAAGGCACTAGCGGGGCGCAGCGGGAGGTTACTAGATGTCGGTTCTGGAGATGGCAGGATTGTGTTTACTGCTGCTAAATTAGGATTCAAAGCAGATGGTGTAGAACTCAATTCAGTATTAGTGAACTATTCGAGATTAATAGCTCTCTTGAATCCTTTATACCGCGAAGCGAAATTCTATAGACGTGATTTGTGGAAATTTAATTTGAAGCCATACAACAACATAGTGATTTTTGGTGTAGAACAAATGATGAATGACTTTGAAAAAAAAGTGCTGCAAGAAGTGGCAAGTGACACTGTCATAGTAGCTTGTCGGTTTCCCTTGCCAACCATGGTACCAGACAGCACTATTGGACATGGTGTAGATACAGTATGGAAATATGTCATTAGGGTATAATGAATATACACTAATTTAACAGTATTCATAAATTTATTTTATAAAAATTCCTGAGTATCAAAAACGACCACTTCTTTTTCTGCCCGTATATTTAGTATCTGGTCTTGTTTCTTTGCCTTGCTTTCTTCTCCTTTCTTTCTTTTCCAACAGCCAAGCTCTGGTGTTTTTAATAGGCTTACCACGAGCACCTTTAGTTGCTTCTCTTTTGGCATATTTCACTTGTAAACTATTTTCTTCTTCTTCAGTGCCTGTGAGGAAGAAGTGATGACTTAGGTTTAAGGAATTTTCAAAAAAGACATCATTGTCACTTACATGAAAACATAATGTTTATATTTTTTATGTGTGGGGGTATCTTATTGTAAATTTGTGCTCCTTCAAAAGTAATCATTGTTTTGCATAATTTGTTCTTGGCTTGAGTAGAACAATAAAGCTAGCGCGGCGAGTGTTACGACCAGAGACAACCTTTTGTTTAGTGAATGTTATGTTAGTGTGAATGTTCTTATTCCGATAAAAATGCAAATGTTGTATAAAGTTTTTTTATGTCCATTATTTTTGTTTCATTATAGTATGTCTTTTTAGTAGGTGTTAGGTAATTAAAGATCAATTTAATTATTTTATTTTGTAAGATCTAAAAAATAAAAATAATAATTGAATCATTATAATTCCACTGTTGGAATATTGGTCTCCTCGGTAAAATGCACTTTTGTAAAAAGGTGCGCGCTATGGATTTGAACCTGGCACCCAATGAGGGGCTGGATGCTTTGTAAGATCTGATGTTGATTTATTCTTTTTTTTTTGCTGAATTTCCCCAAACCTCAATTAGGTAAGATAGATGCGGCTTCACACGTGTGGTAGATTGTGTACCGTAATTTATGTGTAATTATGTGCTTAATTTCTCTTTGATTTTTGTAACTTAGATTTTCTAGTAATGACTTTGATTTGATGAGTAATGCATTGAGTAATGATTTTGGGTTTGTGAAATGTGGGAGTGTACTACAGTCCTCTGACTATCCCTTCAGGGATTATAGGTATGTTGTTACATTTTCATGAATTTTATTATTATTAAAGTAACTATAAAAATCAAGAATTTGTTTTTACCTAGAGCTTTAGGTAGTGGTGCTGATCCTCCCGTCATGAGCACTAAGAAGAACTTTTTTGCTTTGGCAGAGTTAGGGTAGTCTACCACTACACCTCCATAGAACCCTGCCTTCATCGCCTGTGATGTGAGAAGCTCCAGTTGACTTTCATTCTCTGGGTAGAATTGAAATACAGCTCGGGCTGATCTGGACTGAAAATTAAGGAATAAGTTGGATTTGTGTTCTTAAAGAAGTCACATAGATGCACTGAAAGCTAAACCATAACTAGAACAATTCATAAGCAATTTTTTTATATTTCGTTTATAATATTGTGTGAACTTGTTTCTGTCTACCAACTAGTCTGCTAACATAACCTTGGCCAAAATGGCAGACCATGGCCTTAACACCTTTTGTTCTGTTAGGATGTCCATGTGCACCAGTGGAAAAATAAAAGTATTGATGATGACAAAGCTTGTTCCTTTCAACATGTGAAATTTGTGACACACAGTTACAGAAATAATTTACATAAAGCAAACATGTTACAAGCAAATATTTGAATTATGACTCCTTGGAGTACAACAGTCAGATAGCACTGAAACATTGATATTATAATATCTTTAATGTTTAATTAATCTTACCAAAGATGCATATAATGTACTGAAAAATTTATACAATCTTTTGATTGGTTGATGATATTTTTTATCAGCATTGAAAAGCCACTGTATTGCAGACACTGAGACAACACCATCAAAACTGCCAGCTCTGAATGGAACCCCTTCTCCCATATCAGCCAATATAAGGTCTCCTTCTGTTTCTCTTTCCAATGCTACATCTGTAAAAAATATTTTTGCTGTAAGACAGTCACCACACATTGTTCTTAACTCTGTTGTTTAAATAAGGTAGTACAAAATTTGTTTAAATAAATCTATAACCATTCTATGATATCATTTCTATCATTGTTAAAAATAAATGAGAATTTAAAATACATGTAAATTTTATTATAGCTAAAAACCTATATCCTTGCAGACCCTGTTTTGTTATCTAGATGGAAACCTTAAGAAAATGGGCTGTTTCTAGATTTAGTACTCCAATTTTTATAAATAATTTTGTTTAATGGGACAACTTTGATATAAATCATCAAATATGATGGTTATTCAGGCCGGCCTGTCTGCCATGAATTTCAGCCATCACAAAAAACATATGTAAATTAAACCAGTGCATATATATAATCCTGTGTATAAATGCCCAAGAGACATTGGATAATCAATTATGATTTCTTTGAAACGTAAATTCATGATACCTAGCATGGCTTGTGAGATATCCAATCCAATCCACAAATGTCCATTTTCTTCAAGAACTGTACCAGATAATCCAGATCCGCAGCCAATATCTAGAAGAAGGCAGGGTGTGTCTTCTGGCAGCAAAAGCAGCTCCACACATCTCTGTGTCATTTGCGCTTGAATATCAATAATCCTAGAACTAACCATAATTTTTATTTCAAAAGTGCTTTTATATCAATGAGGATATAGTACTTTAACTAAATGACACTTATGGGTCAACATTTATTCAAGGACCTACTTCTGTGTATACTTTCTGGCTTCATTTTCGTTGTAAAACTGTAATGAAATAGTTATTTAATAACAACAAACTTTTAAAAAATAATTCAATTTAATTCGGAGGTTACACTTGCCACTTCTGGCGGAGCTTGATGTTCAGGTCTCCTGGACATTTTATTTAAATGATTAATTTACTAATATTCAATTAAATGAAAAATGAATAGGTATTAACCGAAACACACATAGCATTGCCTCGTCAATGTTGTGACTTCGTGAGACTCATGGCTTAAAGCCTTAGAGGTAAGCCGTAAGAAAGTGTTGTCGAGATAGTGACAGTGACAGAGTCATTATGGATGTTAAAATATTTTCAGGCATATTGTATTATCTAAATTATTAATAATTATATTTCAAACAAAGTTATCGAAAATAATTAAAATATGATTTCTTTATATCACATGAAGTTTGTCTTTATATGTTAGGGCTTTAGGGAAACAATTTTATATTAGATCAATGTGAAGCTATTAGGGTTGTGGAAAATTTTTATTGACAGTGCAATAAAAGCATGAGTTATCTATCTGATAATTCAATTAAAATTATCAAATACAGTTTTTACACATATAATCTATACTAATATTACAAAGCTGAAACGTTTGTTTGTATATTCGTTCGTTTGTTGGTTCGTCCGTCTGTTTGTGTTATTTGTGGTGAAGTTAGTAGTGATTGTGGTTTTGGTGGAGGTGGTTTTAATGATGACGATGATGGTGGCGGTGAAAATACAATAAGGTAAAAATATTATAAATTGAAATACTAATAAACTGCTCCCAGTGATTTAATTTCATTTATAAGCTATTGAAACTGCGGGGCAGATCTGGTTTTTATTAAATGTTTATTGTAGATCATCTTAAGTTTTTAATTACAGGAAAAATCTTTCCATTGGCAACATTAAAACAATTTAAAATGTCAACATCAATTAATGTCAGATATGACAGTAATGTAATTGAGTTTTGATGTTTTGCTGTTAATTTTATGTGGACTACCGACTAAGCCGATTATGGCGGGAAACTATTATAATTAAAAATTATGACGATTCGCTATTGTATTTTGTACTAAAGATTATAATATAATCATGCCGAAATCTTTGATTATAAAAAAGGTAAAATATTAAATTATCGTGTCTTATCTTGGTTTTTACAGTTTTTAAATTATCATATTGTTTTTCCTGTTTTAGCCATCACAATCTTGCAGTGCCAAAAATCAGAAACCGATAACACAGTTCTTTAAAAGTGATAATGTTACAAACGGAAGCTTATCTCAAAGTAGTTCCAGCAACAATCATGAATGTTTACAAGTAAAATGTAATGCTAAGAGAAGAGCGGAAACGCAGTCAGAATATACAAGTGAATTTTTTGCGAAAAAACCTAATGTAACAGATGAATTTGATTATGTCCTTTCTTCAAGCCAATCTAAAAAGCGGAAAAGTGATCACTGCGAGGACATGCAGTTATCTTCCAGTATTATTCTGAGTCAGTCGCCAAGAAAAGAATGTGCTAGTCACATGCCGTCTAAAACTACCACAAATAATGTTAAGGAAGTAGGAAATAATATACACATATCACCTAAATATTTAGCCCATAAAGACAAAGCTAAGACTGATATATTTGTATTTAATGGTGATATAAATGACACATTCAGTGAAAAAGAAAACTATCAAAACATGACTACACCCAAGATGTGTTCACCTTCTAAGAATAATGTTTGTAGCATGACTACAAACAAGAACAACACTCCAGTTAAAAGCCCTAAAGGTATTTTTTTTACATATTATAAAGTATGTAATGTATAGTATTAATGTGTACAAAGTAATTAAGCTGTTTTTCTCTCATATTTAGTGTAATGTTTCAATGTACACATATTCTTTAACAACAATCTTACCATATATAATGCCCTAGTATCAGCGGTATCTGGGTCATGTCCTGTTTGTTTAGGTAATATAGCTAATTTAGAAACTGTTCCTTTGTTACCTCAAATCATATTTTGATAGCAGTAAACACATCAACAGTATATCATCACACCAGATCTCTTATGGGATATATAGATATATAGAGTACTGAGCACTAAATTTCTCTATAGTTGGAGATCTGATTAAGTTACTTAATGTTTATCATTCTCTTTTTATATTTTCTATTATGGCTTAAACAGTACACTGCCAGTTACTTGTCATCACTTTTGTATGTGTAATTGATTTATAAATAATTTATATGATTGTAGGTTTAAGATCACCAAGAAAAAGTCCTCAGAAGTGTTTAATAGAAAATGTTGCAAATAAGATAGAGTTGTCTCCCTCTAAATGTGGATCTACTTTGGAAGTTTGCTCTTTTCACCAGAATGATGTTGAGGACATTTTTGGTGACGACTGGGATATTGATACTGAAGAAGTGAGTTAATGTATATATACTTCTAGGTTGGAAGGGAAATTCCAATTAAAAAAACCAAATATTTGATACTATTTTAATATACTATCTTTAATCAGGAATTCAAAGAAGATCTGGACCTCACAACTATGCAAAGATGTGAAGTTTTGAGAATAGTACATTATCCTACAAGATTGGAATTAAAATTGAAAAATGACACTGGTAGCAGAGGCACATGTTTCGTAGAAGGGGTTTGGTATGTAGCATTTATGTATAGCAAAATATATAGATACATATCTTTACACAAGGTCCCTTACAGAGTAGGCAGAGAGCATGTAGCTAAGTACAGAAATATTTTAATATCTGCAATATTTTTAAAGTACTGGCGATATTTGATCATGAATATTTTGTATTAGTGTTTAACACACCATTATTTCTAAATACAGATGAGGGTAGGTGGAATTTATTTATAATTTTAGTACACATATAATTGCTATATGTAACTAAAGATACATGCTGTATATTTTTCAGGACAAGCACAGCTCTGCAAGAAGGTGAAATTATCAGCATACTGGCAACATGTAACTCATCAGGACAATTTGTTGTTACCAACTCATCAGGATTGATAGCACTGCGGCCAGACCACCTCATCTCAAGTACCAGTGTGGTGGCTGGAGTATTCTGTAAGAGAAAAGCAGTGCTACAGGAACGTTGGAGAGGAATAGATGCTGCTAATACTGCAGTAATTACTATTTAACATATATATCTAGAGATCAGCTGAATTGAAAATTAACCTCCATAATACTTAATTGTCACTTTTGTTCTAAATGTATCTATCCAATCAAATGGGCTAATAATACAACATGAAGCTATGCATCACCACATACATACATATTTCAATGACTAAAAATCCAATGTCTGCCAACAAACAATGTCTGCCAACCCGCACTTGGCCAGTGTGGCAGACTATGGCCTTAATCCTCTCAATATGAGAGGAGACCCGTATTCCAACAGTGGAATTATAATGGGTCGAATATTATTATTTTTATTATATCATTTATTCAACCGAAATGACCAAAGTAGGAAACGAAAATTAACGATAGGAAACAACGCTTCGTGAATGCACATAACTGAAGTGAATATATAAAAATGAGTGGAGTAATATAATGGTTATGAGTATACCTATTCGTCAAACACAATCGGCTAGTTCGTCTTTCGCATGTGACATAACTGACGGTCTGACGCACTGACGCATATATTGAAATTGTACACTTTATGTGGCATGTTACTTTTCCGTAAACACACATCACACGCTGTCGTATTGCAATGCTAATGGTTTCCTTCGTCGTGCACCAGTCACAAAGCTCGCCATCCCGGAAGTCGACGAGGGTACTGGCAAAACATCTTTTCCAATTAACTTCGTCTCACTTCACTAGATAAGATAGGTACAACAAAAAGAACAATAATAATTATATCAGAGTTTAAGATAATAAACACTTGTGTGAATAATACCATCAATCAAAGTATCCACATTGTCCATTTTAATTATCAGTGTCACTAATATGTTTAACAATGTGTAATTTGCTGTTGTCAACAGAAAATCAATTAAAAATTATGTTTCATAGAATTCATGGCGCACCATTTCGTTGATAATGGTAATGACTCTATTGTTACATGTGACAGTCTTAAATAATTGCCTTCATGTTATGATTGACTACTCGGAAACGACAACAGTTAGCACATTTCTGAACATTACGTCTTTTTTTATTGCTAATATGTATTTTAAGACCGTCACCTGTCACCTGCCTCCTAATATTTAGAGTAATCGGAGCCAGAGTAAACATTAGTACTGGGTTTTAATCGAGACTTATTAGACTTAAGTATTTTTACTAATGATAAAAATTAATATTATATAAACGTAACTTCACACCTGTAATTCCCGAAGAGGTAGGCAGAGGAATGCAGAACACTCGTACGTTTCAACGGTTACTATTGCCATGCATCGGGCACATATTCAGACTCCGAACCACTACTACAAAATCTAAATTAGAAAATTCTGTAGTGTTCGTCTCGGGAATTGAACCCGGGACCTCCCTCGAACAAGGCAGTCAATATTATATAATATAATAATAAAAATTAATATTTTTTCCAACCAGGCAGATAATCGGATAATGACTGGAGGATACATGTATGTGTAGAACATGGTATTTATAATATTATGAATAATACTAGTAACAGACTATTAAATGTATAGAGCTATTATTATTGTTATTAATTTTAATTGTCTCCTAAAAATAAAACATTCTTACACAAAACACTATTAGTTGTCATTTTTTATGTTGTTTCAATTACCCAAAAATGTAGAAGTGATTTAGGGTTATTAAATTAAAACGAAAATAATTTCTGATTTCCAGTTCGACTTGGGATGTCAGCCGTGGAAAAGAACCCT
>DWDT01005614.1:0-10299 GCA_018245595.1 Microceris scylla
TAGTGAAAGGCTATGGGAACACTGTTTTAGCTTTCGCCTGTATCCTACCATCGACAACAGAGCAGATAATCATTTTAGTTAACATCAAGGAATAAGGAACTCTCAAGTTTAAGTTTTAAAATGTCATATCCAGTTTGATAATTGTTACTTAACTGTCTCAATGTAGCATTTTTGTTTACACATGAGTCACAATTTTAAAACACTAGAAGCTACATTATGTAACAGTTTATACATATAACCTCCAAAAACACCTGTATGATGTAGATGCAATGTTATGATTTAAAAAACTGAAAAGTGAATGATCTCTGTCATAAGTACTGATAAGAAATTGTTTATTTCACATTCATTATTTGTGAAGAACCAGATAGGAAACTTTGAGAGCTAATCAGACCAGTGGTACCCATCTACTTTCCCATATATGAATTACCTCTGAAGATATCATAGCTCTTACAATAAAATCGAACTAAGATTATTATGAGATTGTGACCATTTAACAATAGATCAGATATTTTTATAATAGATATCAAATGGCAGTTAGAAATAGGAAATTTGTAATGATTTCATTCTTGTTATTCTCAAATTTTGAGGATTCACCACATAAATACAACACTTGTAAAAATGCTAAGGGGCAATGCATTTTTTAGGATATTTTTATTTTATGTTTTTTCTTACTTAATTTGAGCACTGATTGGGTTACTGCACTGCTGTGACTCAGGTGACTGACATGCTAAATTTTCATAGTTATAAAAAGACATACAGGCCGTCATTTTTTTGTTTAACTCTATAAAACGAAATTTTTTGATACACGATGGTTGTCAGTACAGGCTCCTATTGATCCTGTGTACTAAATACATTAATGTTCAATGGTATGTCTCCTGTAATTATTTTATTGTATTATAAAGTTGGTCGAGCATATTATCAGGATTAAACTTGCAATATTCTAATAAGCAACAATGCTATTATTATTTGAATTATTGCAGACTGACAGCAAACTTGAATATTAATCCAGAGTTCAATTCATCATAAGAAGTTTCTGTGTCGGATCTCAGGTAAAACTTAATTTCTAGATACTTATTATTAGATTTCATACAGTTGTCTCTATGGCCTGTAGATATATTAGACTAAAAAAACATCTGGTGGATCGTTTGACATTAGATACGACAAAAATCGACAAGTGTTCCATACATTGGCATAAATTATTATAACATGCATTGCCTCCTGACATATAGCGACTTAAATATGATATTAGTTCCTCGTAGATGCATGGCGCTTCTCTATTTATACAAAGTAGTGTATAATTATGACTTCTAGAAGTTTCAAACCTTAACATTTCGTTTCACATTTGGCAGCTCTCGCGGCTACGGATTTGCTTACTAGCGGATCGTTTTATTTTATTAGTAGTACAACGCCATCTAGCGGGTCGGCGACCCGATCCTCATTGTATTGACGTTTTTATATAGTCATTTAGAATGTGGTTATTCAGGGTGTTCATAACCTAGCAATCGGGAAGCAATGTAGGCACAAAACAATAAAAATAAAACCTGTACAAATGTATATATCGCGTATCCTGTAAAAGCTTACATTATTTAACTTGCAATTTTTTTTGTTACATAATATAATGCGAAATTATTGATTATTTTTTTTTTTTTTTGTTAATTTATAAATAGTACAAATGTATTTTTAAGACGGATTGATTAGCGAGGTTCTATTAACCCGACGTTGTAATCATGGTGTGTATATTTGAACTAACAATTTAATAACTGTATTATGTAATAATAAGCTGTATGCATTTTGTACAAAAGATCAGATTTAGATATTTTTTAATATAAAAGTATCAAAGTGCGTGTAATTTAAACGTAGCAATGAGCGGCTTCTCTTTGTCTCACGACGGATTGTTATTAGGTGAAATAAAATTAATGTAACTAGTCGAGAGTTATGGAAGTGGATATAGTATATCCAGCGGATGGTCATACTTTGTTTAGTATTACGCTTCCCATACAATACATACATAAATACATACAATCATACATACATACACACATACATATTCATAGTTGTTACTGTTTACACATTGAGATTTTAACAAGCCGAGGCCATGTGTGCTTAGTAAATACATTGCACTACACTACGCCATGATTTTATTTCTAAAAAATTGTAAGGTTATAGCACCTTACTGCCTGTAAAAACAAAGAATCAGGCGTCGAAAGGATGGTCTTAAATAATCGGATAACTAGATTATATAATTGCAATTTCAAATTCAAATTGCAAGTTCTCAGTTATATGGTAGATACACTGTGTAGCTACAACTATAGACCATGTAGGTACGCTTGGTGTCTTGATCTCATTCGATTTATTATCTGTATCAAATTGTTGGTTTATAAAATATAATTCAGAAAAACTTGTCTTTACACATTTTCAGTCTATGATATGTTGCTTAAATATAAAATAAAACAGTCAGGGTTTTTTGTAATATTAACTTTTTAATTAATTTTAACGCAACCGGCGTATGGCGTGTTAAACTCTCATAGTGTGGAACAACCCTTGTAATATTTTCAGTTCAACCACAGGCCTATGTATTATTATATTATTAATTACCATCATCATGATATTTCGAAATATTAAAAAGTAAAAATCAATTATACTTAAGATTATATATCAAAATTTAGAAGTAATTAAAATTAGCTTTGATATTGTTAGCCGAAACCCAGTGCCTAACGTTAGCAGGAACGAATTGAGATTTTGTAATGTAACGTGTGTGCTTTTGGAAGATTATTGGTTGGTTTCCATTTTTTTTACTAATTCGTAAGGCCAAGGCCAGTAGCACGCCATAAATACAATTGTTTATTTTTTCTTTTTTTTTACCGTGCAATATGTGAAAATATTTTTCGTCCATTTTTATTTTATTTTATACAATAATTTATAAACGTCGTGAATTGAACAGTATTGCGGGCAGTATTCCGAGATCTTTCGCTTTATGCGTATGAAATTATAGAAATATATTATATCTCGATTGTTTGTACGTTGTATTTGTGTAAGAAGTGTATTTATGTAATATTCGTTTAAGTTATTTTCAAGCAGTGCCAATGTCGTCCATTGTCTTATCTAATTTCATTTTGCAAGCGTTTATTTCTCTATGTAAAACCAAAACATAACCAAAATATGTTAAGAATCTCTTCACTGTTAATAGTTAGAATTGCAGCTGTCACAAATTATACATCTTTTTTTTATTTGACATTTTAATTGATTTGTGTAAATATTTATCGAGGTTCACGGCGCGATTACTTAAAAATATCTAGTCTTGAATTTTTTTAATTTAATAATATTATTATCTGGATAATTTTCGAGTGTTAAAGGACGATTGACGAAATTACTAATGGGGTTATTGTGAATTTACATTTGGGCATTCCATTAAGTTGTGTAAACTCGACGCATTCCATATTGTTTGTGGTCCGGTGTGACGATGCTCAGTTAGGGTTCTGTCGAATGTATTGCGAGAGATGGTTCCGTGTGCCAATGAGTTGGAAGAATGCCTTACGTATGTACGTTAAACCGACAAATAAAAATTAGATTAAGCTTTTTACGACGTCTTATTATTCTCTCCACCCATTAACCATCCTATCCCATTTTCTATATTCTTTTTAAGTGAAGAGTGGCAGATGAGTAAGCGGCAGTCATAAATGGCCTCTACTACCCATAACTACTTGAAACCCACCTCGAACAAGACTAGAAATAAAACCGTTAGTATGTTAGTCCAATTAGTGGGAGTTTTAACAAGGTTAATAGTGTTGAATCGCTGACAGCCAACATTTACAATCATTTCGCAGTTTTGTTTGTACATTGACATCTAGCTATTAGTACAATATATCTGCTAATTACAACTATGTCATACCATGATTGTACGTGTACAAAAGGTCCGCCAGTGTAGTTTTTTTCTGTTTTCTAAAATAAATCTTCGGTCCTCTAACAAGCTTGCGTCTCATCACGTTATCTAAAAATACTAACCTTACTTTAATCAGTGCAGGTATACCTTAATCAGGGTTACATATTTATATAAAAAAGAAAGTAGGTATGTACTTACAAAAAATATTAAATTGATTTTTAGTCCGTTTCCAAGAACCCACAAAATATTTGTAGATGCTGTCTAAAATTTACCTACAAAAATATCACAACTACCTAAATCTGTTTATACACTAAGTTATTTGAACACTTTTGTCTTAATATTGATATTTTCGAGTAGGTATAGAATTTTTTTTTGTTATATTAGTTCGCAATAAGTCTTAGCATACTTATATTTTGTTATACTTTCCCTTAAGTGTATTTGTATATAGTGTATCTATATTAAAGTGGCCATATAAACGTTATATTGTTATAGAAAGCGTCTTCTAAGTGCCTGTTATAAATCCTCACTCACTTGCTTGACTCGCAGAGTATGGCCGTTTGTCATTAAAAGATCTTTCAAAACTATGATAAATGCATGAAAAACCAGTGAGCCCAAAAATCGCATATTATGACGTGTGACATTTGTCATCTCACCTTGTTATTAAATAACATCATCATACATTATTATCGTATTTATATTCATGTTAATTATTAGGAATAATAAAATAATTCACAAATAATTAAAACAAAACTTACGTTTTCTACAGGCAGAGTTATTGTCAGTTTGTTGATGTGTTTTTCGTTTATTTTTATTAAACTAGTGGAGTAAAGTACTCTAGGATTGTAGATTAACGGAGTATAATTTCATTTCACAAATCCTTAATGTGTTATGTTTAATAGTACCCACTTCCACTTTTAGAAACACTTTTGACTCCTCATTTAAATTAATTAATAATTAAAAACGAACACAACCTTCCCGCCATTTTGAATCATCCAAGACGGCCGCCGGTATTGGTTCAAAACTTTTTCTTCAACATAATCAATATGAGCAGTAAATATTTAAAATTAGTAATTTTTTTTTAAATGTTATATCGTTAGTTTTATATTGAAAATGAAAATAGTCCTTAGACATACTCGTATACAAGTAAATATACATACCTAATTGCTGTTACATACTTAAGTTTCTTTTTACGAAATCACTCCAGAGAACAAAATCACAGAAAAGCGAGACCGCAGATCTTACCTACATATCAAAAAAGTGCTAATTAATAAAATTTAGCTTAGATTGTTACGATGTAATTCACTATTTGATAGGGAAACATACCTTAGACTGCACAAAATAAAATTAGGCTCTATGTAGACTGACGATACATTTCATTTTATTATAACAAGCTATATATTAGACAAAATCGAGATGCGAACACATATTTGAAACTCTAATTTTTCTAAATTTTTCCTAAAGCTATTCACATTGTATTAGGATGTAGCTACAGGAAAAATATTATATTTTGTCTTCACTACGCTCATATTTAGCGTAAAAAATCTCAGTTGTGCATGGATTATACCATGTCACTCTGCTTTCAGTCACGAATTCTTCTTTGAGTAGTATGGGCCTCTTCAGCAAAAGATTGTCCTTTAGTTTTCCTACCTACTAGATCATTATGTACTTTTAAAGCTTTGAAACAGGATAGCGAAAAATAAAATACCAATTATATAAAAGAACAATTTATTAATTTCTTGGGTAGTATCTAGAATACTATATCATTATGTATATCAGTGCAAATACGTAAAAATATATATACTCACGTGTTCTTAATTCTATATACTTAAATATATTTACATTCACTTGAAGCAAATTACATTCTGCAAGGCAGGCTTACCGCTATAGAATTAAGTATTAATGGATTCTAAGTAGAAGTTATCACATTAGTGGTCATTACATCATTTGTTCGTTTCGTTATAGACTGCAGTCTTTATATGGTAAAGGGGCAAGGACAAAATAGGGTACAGAGAGGGTCAAAGCACAAGACATGATTAAGGAAATGGAAACCTGCTTTGACGTTAGTTTCATATATAGGTACAAAGAATTGCATTTTAAATAAAATAAGAATATTATACTAAAATAGCTTCTTCTGAAAGCACATGCAATACACGAATCCATAACATATTTGTCCGTTGCGTGAACTGAAACGTATCCTATACGCTTTAAGCTCGCATGGTGGCTGTTCAGCTGAAAGAATAATCACGACGGACTAAAACATACTTTCATTTATAACGATGCAAGTGTCCAACAAATAACACTTCCAGCATGAATATTATTATAATAACCCTTTTTAATTTCATTTCAAACTGTATCAATTGTAATAATTTAGGTTCATAACCGCTGCTTAAAATTACGCCGAAGTGATTACCAAGTATATCACAAATATTTAAGTGTACAACTAATTTACTATTCAAAATTATAAAGTATTATTATAAAATAATTAAGTCTAGTTGACTAGTGGGAATGTTTCAGAAAGGCAATGGTATATAAGTCTTCGAGAATATTTAAGACAAATTATTATTAATGAATAACATATTTTTATAGTTTATTACATCTAGAGTCTTAGAGACCATGAGAATTTCGCACCTTATATATTGAAATAATTCCTGGTTACGAAAAAAATCTAACAGCTTTAAATAACTGATTATGAGAAAAATTTACATGATTGCCGTTTTTTTTTCCAAGAAAGTATGGACCAAAGTGTAAAAATCTTGCATGCATCACTTTAATATGGAACAAAACTCATCCTTCTATAGTTTCAGCGCACAAAGCCGCGTGCTGTAGGTTATACCATTTTTCGACTGACCGCGGCGAGCAGACAGCCACATGGCTTTGTGCCAGAAATATCCGTTTATTAGCAGATTAATCTTCAAATGAAAACGTAATTACTCATGCTACTGTTTATCCCCCAGAGACGATTCAACAATGTGCTTGAACAGTTTTATTGGCAAATATCGTTAATTAACATCCTTAAAACTAACTGACGAGTTACACCGCGTTTTTCTTTGTTCGACCGATGGCATTTATGTCTTCACTCAATAATTAGACAGACCTGACGTGAACATCGTATAGATAATAAACGTATCAAGATAGCACGTGTTTTTCGACAAAAACAAAAATATAGGTATACGGAAACAAAATTGTCATATCTACACAAAACAATAAATAAAATACTTGTGTAGCGTTATGTAAGAATTCCTAAATTGTACAATCTGTTTGCATACAAAGTTCCAAAATACATGTAATTTTTTTCCACGCCATAAAGAAATTTATTAACATTTTTACATTTTATACAGCATAGTATTGATTTTTACTTTTGTCTATCACGATTTCTCAAATGGTATAATACTTTCTACTGTACATATAGTAGGTATATCCTAGTTAATCTTAGGCCTAATTTTTACCAGCGTGTCATTTAGACGACTTAGACAAGATACAGCTAAACGAGGGCTTCAAAGAGACTAGCGACGGAAATTCCGGGGATAATTGCTCTCATTATACCCCAGTGGCAGTCATGAGCGAAGTGGGCTCCTGTAGCAACGACTGTATTTTTTGCTTTTTTTCTTCTTCTTTAGTTATGAGTAAAGACCTATCGAATTATTTCACTTTTGCAATCAACTGTAATAAAAGAGGATAATAACTTAGTATTAAGTATAAACTGTATAATTAAATATTCACTTCTATTTATCGCAAATCGATCTTGAGCAAAATTAAGATTTCCAGCCAAAGCTGTATTACGAACACATTATTAAATCTACACACAATATGTTACAATTCTGTGTGTGAGTCACATGTGTGTTAGAATGTGTGACTATTTGCATACCGTTTGTTTGCTCGTGACGCTACGTAACATCAGGTGGTCGCTGTGTTTGACTCGAGTCCAGCCCCACGATAACACTTTCAAACACGTTTTGTAGACATTATAAAGATCAGAACAACTTTATTTTTCTTTGATAATAACATTGTTTATTTAATGATGCTTCAGTTGTTTTTATGTTAAACAAACAATAAAACCTCTTTTTATCTTCCTGCGAAACAACATTACCAGATACAAATATTATACTTACCATTCAGCATATTGGTAACACATAGCAACACATAAAAATATGTAAGGATACATTCTGAAAAAAATATTTTTTTATATAAATCCCATCAGAAAATTTCGTTCGGACGTCAAATAACACGAGAAAATACATAATTGTTCAGTACACATTTCCTGTCTTTTTTGAATACAGCAGATGATGAAAAATATGCAATATTTTGAACGGTGATGAAGTAATGTCTGAACTAGGGGACCGCCCACAGCCGTCCTGGCAACAGACAGCCGGACGGATACGATCGTAAACATGTTATATTATCAACAAAAATACTGATCAATATTGGACCACGAGATTTTAAACATCTAACCCAAACAAACTATAACGTAACGACGTAAGCAATAGAGAAAAAGGGCCAAAATTCCTTATGCCTCGTTTGAATTTTATATTGATAAGAATTGCGGAAAACTCGTATTTTTACGTAAATGGTATGACACTACTTGCACACCGATACCTACTTAAATGAAACTATTGTGGTATTGTAATAAACATTTGAATAAACAACACAATTGTCTTGTAGATACTGTCAATAATTAGTAATGACACGAAGTCAACGTTATTATCAAATATGAATTGTATTAAGACTGTAATAAAATCGTTGAACAGATACAGACCACAAGAGAAGTTACTATTTATTTTGTATTTCAACGCGCGAAAAATAAAGGAATCCTTATAACAATTACGTCGTCTACTATTTTTGCCAAGATATATTATACTCAAGCGAATAGGCAATGTCACGTCCTGTTCGACCCTGTACTGTACCCTCCAGAATTTTTTTTTCCCCACCCCATCTATAACTTCATATTCATGTTTGTGTCGCCGGTATCATAAATAATTTGAGAGCCTATTCGCCACTTACTTTATACATGTTTTTTTCGTACGTAACATTCGTTCGTACGTAAACATGTTTTGTTCACCTTGTCTAAGATGTAAAAATACTGTAATAAACTTGCTATATTGGCATTAACAAAATATTATCGACATCGATTTTTGTATTGACATATCTCAGTAACCAAAGTGAAGAATGCTCAACACGCCAGTCCCCTTGTTCCCCACCACAGTACTACCCGAGTTGCGAGTAATTCTTGCTAAGCTGCGGTCACATATTTTTTTTATAAAAAAGCAAAGCACGCCTCGCTTTGTCCATCCCACGAACCAGCACCGATAGTTGAATAATATTCAACTTGGGCTTACGTGCATGCTCGCATCGAGAAGAACGAGGACACTGTAGTAAAATTATATATTATTATGTCGGAACCCGCGAAAGTGATTGGACGCACACGATAGTCGCAGACGAGGAATCTCGCCGGATTGAACAACAAAATACGGCCCATATTTTTTACTTTCTGCCTTTGATTTCAAGTACCATGAACCTTTTTTAATTAAAGTTTAAAATAATCGACAGCTCATTGTTAATATTATTTGAATAACTAATCTCAATTCATCTAAATTTACATTATATTTTGCGAACGGTAGTGATCAAAATTAATTCGCAGACCATACATTTACTAATCCAAATATATTTTTTTTAATTAATTGAAATATACGAAAATTAATAATACTTATTGTAAGTTGTTATTGTAGACATGTACAACTGCAAATAGTAGGCATATAAGTATAGTAATTTTGAGGCCCAATCCAGTCATAACATTATCCCTCAACATCCATTTTGGGTTTACGACAAAACCAATCAATATTAACGGGTATAATAAAAGGCTCCAGATCTCACACAAATAACAATTCCTTTATATTTATTCCCGACAATATCTATTAATCAAATGTATAATAACAATCAAGAGATATTTTGGTTAGCATTTTCTTCATGGAAGTTCAATGGAAATTTCTTCAGAGATTTTCTATAGGAGAAATAATTCATAATGAATCTTAGCAAAATGGAAACCTTGTGACAAAGATTATTAAAATTTAAAGAAATGTCGTAACCTTGGTAAAAAAAACCTCCATTGTCGAAAAATTACAAAAACTTTTAAACATTATATCAGTACTTTAGTCTCCGATACAAATATGTCAATAGTTTAGTTTCCATTTTGCGAAATCAGCGACTTCCACGTTCCCTAACACCCTTTTCCAACAAATTTTTGTAATACCTCACCGCTCAATACTTATTGTAGATACCCATAGCAGCGCGATATAAAACTGTCTGGTGACGCTCCGTGTAGGGGTGAATGAAATTCGTGGAACAGTTGTGTGACTCAGGCTATCCCTTTGGTTCGGGCAGGTTCACATTGAATTTGTTTAAAGTTTAACATATTATCATCATTA
>DWDT01005615.1:0-10298 GCA_018245595.1 Microceris scylla
ATGGGAAATCTATACGGTAAAATTGTATAGGAAAGGGGCGAACTTCAGATTTGCATACGGAGCTGAAGCAACTCAGTTTTTCCAAGATGTACTACAAATACTTTAGGAACCAAATTATGCATATTACATTATGAACCAAAATATAATTAAAAATGAAAAATAATTGGAGATATTGAATATTAGTAATAAAGGTGTGATTAAAATTATTATAGATTACACATTTGAAAATTATTTGTTTTTTAAAGTTTCTAGTCTGGTTCGTTATCTGTGGACTTTAAAATATAAACATCATGTCCTTCGCGTAAGTATGTTGAAAAATTGAAGGCGATTTATCAAATAGCACTATTCACTGAAAGCGGATTTTCACTTTGTATATAAACAATAATTTATAATACAAAAACTTCTAAATGCCACGCACTTAAAAATGTTTTGGAATGCTAAGATATTTTTAGAATGTAATTTCTAGAATATTCAAGTAATGAAAATGTTTCATTAAATAATAATACAAGCGTCATTATATATTTATGTAGCGTACAAATTTTCTTGTGACATTGGACTAAAGAGCAGACCGTTGCTAGGGTCAAAAAAAAACATACAAAAACTATTATTATTACGGTAGCTGTCAGAATAATCAGCTACATAATTAGAACGCAATACTTATGGTACACCTTTCGTGTAGATAAAAAGGGGAATGGAATAATATTCATGTTTAATTTAATTAACAATGCTCCTTACAAATTTTAATGAATAGCTAGACGGAGAAATAGGTATATAAACGTATAAAATAATATATACCACGAGATTATGGTACTATTGGTAGAGTATGGTATTTATAACAATAAATTTTATATTTATTACATGTTTTTGTTTTATCTTTTTTTATATCTGCGCCAACGAAGTAACCTCTATATAAGTAACAGTATAACTAACATTTTAACACACTATATATCAAGCTATTTATCATTATATACTGTAATATGCAAAGAGTATTGTCTAACATGAATAATACAACCCCTATACTGTACGTCGCAATGAAGTAAGATATATTAAAGAATCGGAAAGTCCTAACTTGTAATGTCCACATAAACGTATTTCAAAAGACAAAAAATATATCAGACAATTAAAATGTTTATAAATAATTATGGGCAAAAAGTAGATGGTTGAGATTGGAGAAAAATTGTGCTGCTTGTGACTACATACTGATTAGTACCCTGAACTGATTTTCATCATGTGGTCGAGTTTTGGACAGACACTTATATAAAACTTTGACACCAATTTTTATTTCTTTTTGCTTTGGTAAAAACGGAATAAATTAATCTTCAGTATTATATAAGCCTCTACAAGTCCACTGCTGGGCATGGGTCTTTCCTAATGTGGTACAACGCTCGATCTTCTATAGATCTCATCCAGTCGCTACCATCCGCTATTTTAAGGTCACGATCGGAGAGAAAATTGTGAATCAATAAAATAAAAAATTCTTTACTTACTTATGACCAAGTTCGTGTGTGATGGTGTGCGCCAGCATGATGCCGTTGTCCTCGTTGACGGAGCAGCTGCGGTCCGGCTTGCACATGCCGGCCACGTGCGCCACGCCCAGAGTACTGCAAGCGATTACCCTTTTAAATTCTTAATTTCATTCACTATTTCACACTCCCCAACAGGATGCAATTAACAGATAGCATATTTATCTAATAGCCCACTTCCTGCGACACTTGGCTACACATGTTACCGTTTTTTTACACGCAGATCTAAGGCAATCTAAAAAAGAAAGATTTCTTATTATTTTTTTATTCTGTTGTATCAATTATGTATCTTTATAAAATATTACCGTTGTTGAATGTCGCATATCAAAAGGACAATCTACGTTATAAAAGCGAAATGGTTATAAATGCAGTTTTGTACATTTTAATGTGGTGCACATAACCTTTTTTTTTGTTTTAAAAATTATAAACTGCATAAGGAAAAATCTAGAATTTGGTAGATTATTTTATCTGTACGGTTTCAAGTGTTGACACCACGTACGAGTTAACATTATCAATATTATCTAATATTATCACGTTATCGGGCCATATTTCACTTACAACTACTGTATACTAACTGAATGCAATCGAGTCATCTTTGCATATCCAGAGATAGGTTATAACTCAGCGTAATATTTCTATATTGTTGTGGCTAAAAATTTAATATATTTAATGTCAGTATGCTACATTAATATCTAATTAATAAAATTACATTACATTACTAAACGATCGCGGCGCACCGCTAGTCTATAATGTAATAAAATATAACTATAAATACATACATATATAGATATGAATAGAGAGAATGATAAGGGCAGAACAAATACGTCAGGTTTAAAAGAGATATATCGCACACGTTGCTCTCAGCCTATCCCGTGAGGGACGGAGGGACATGATGAGAATAATTTATACTTCGACTGTCATTTTAATCTGCACTGTACAAAATTTTTCTTACTGTTACTAACTTTCCCAAGATTATTGTTAGAAAATATGGACAATTCGTATTTTCTCATAAATGTTGAATCGTTGGTTTTATAATGATTGATTGTTAGCACACTAATGGCGGATATTCCCGCTTAATGTCGTTTACTGGGTTCGGTGTACGAATAATAAAAATTCCACAAACGAAAAATGACTATTTTTTAAATTCATCTGTGCATTTAGACATTTAAATTTATCTTCGCCACTGCACTATAAAATGACTGCATATATATGTATGTATAAGTACTTATAATATATTTAACCGGAATTGTACCAACAAAACGTATTGCAGTTATTTTCAGCGCGAAAAAAAAGAAGAATAATCACATGTAATTTAAAAAACGTTTTGTGAATACATGTTGAGGATGCAGTATAAACAATATCTATGGCGACTGGTATACGGCGGTCGGGCACAGACGAGGCCGGGAATAGGCGGCTAATAATAATACGGGCGCGCTGACTCACTCACGCGGAAGCCGACGAAAAGCTCTATAAATTCCTTGCAATAAATTCAATATACTCATATATACAAAACCTACTCGCGATAGATATGGTTTAGGCTTTGTTTATGCAAACGTGAAAAGGGTTTTAAATATTGTACCAAGTGTATCGTTAACTGTGCAGACTATTAGACTATTTTCTATTAGTACTATTCAAAAATAAATATATACGCAAGTATTCGGTACTAAGAAAAGCATTTATCTTTCCGCGAGATATGTAATTTGCGTAGGGCAACACTGTATATTTAACAAGTATAATGGCATGAATTTGAGGTACGCGTTGATGTCTTTTCTACGTACCGCACGCGGGTGTTTAGACGATTATGTTTAGATAATAACATCAATAATATGGAAACTGATGTTTTAACAAGTCATCAGAATTAAACAGTTTAATTTAACGCACCCGTGAATAATGTTTCGCGTTGACGTTATTTCCTTGCGGTATTGTACGTTTATAGCTTTAATTTATGAGATATTTTTTTTTACACCTTTTAAGCGATGTTAAATTATGATTTAACATTTTCTTATTAAGTGCATACAATAAATCACATTTTTGGTCGCTTCACGTTAACACATTAATGCCTCCCAGGTGGTCGCTGGTACGAATTAGTTACGAAAATGGCGTTACGAAACATATGACGTATGTATGCGCGGCGCGCCACTTGCGCGTCGAGTGTAGTAAAAATTTAATCGATCCCAAACACGTCGCCGCCTCGTTCGCTACTTAAAAGCTCCACAGCCTTGTTCATCACTACGGCGGCGCCTTCAAACGACAGTGGAAAGTCGCCTGGTAATATATAAAATTTACGTGTTAAATTATTGCGTTTTAAGTTTCTCTTAGGAATGAGTTTTTATAAGCGAGTAGTGTTTGTAATAACTTATATATAGGTTATACTCATGTCGGACGTTTAACACAGTTTGTGTTTGAATAATATTAAGTATGAAACATTTAATGTTTTTTTGTTGTTCGTTTTGTTTATCATTCATTCTTGTTAATGGGTGGAGTTAATGCCAAATAGCATTTTCTGTCAGTCAACCCACTAGCTAGATAAAGAAATTTTACTGCAAATGTAATACCCTTAATTTTATTCAATGCTTTATCAATAAACATATATTTCTTATCAGAAATCAAACACATGTAAAAGAGAAGCTAAAAGATAACAGCGATAAGGTGCAATTGTCATGGCAGGTTGCTTTATTTTTAGAATTTTCTATCAAATAATTCTGGTATTAAGCGCTTGTATGATTTTTTCATTTATTCTCAGTAAAGAATGTTAAGTGCGAATTAATTTTATTTTTACGGAGAAAGTAATTGCAATAAATACAATGACTGGACAAATATACAAATACTCTATGGAAAATGTCTGTCTGCAATTCTCTGCGTATTTTTGTATTGTATTACTATGAGTATCAATGCATATCAAAGAATGAGTAATTGATTATAAGTCGAGAAATCGAATGTCGCGGACAGGTATAAGTGGCTGTCTTTCAAATAAAGTTGGAGCGACTTCAACATTACTTATCAGTGTTGATTGAGCTGTGAACGTATAATATCGCATGTATAGGTAACGGAGGTGGAATAAGTGGGCGCAGTGACAGCGGAGTGCCGAGACAGCCTGGCGTCGGCGAGCTTTGCTTACGACCACAACACAGAACAATCAATTTAAATTACCTTTATCGAAACTACGATCGTAATACATTGTAATATAATTGTATTGTTAATACACGCATTATGGGCCGTGTTACATGTTGATTATTGCAATAGTTGGTATTGTATTCAAAATATTATTTATATGATTTTTTTGTATTAAAACAATAATATAAAGTAATCGTAAGTAAATTGTAAATCTTACGCTTTAATTAAAATGTAATTAATCTGTATGACTTTCGAAATGTTAGATTCTTGAAATTTTTAACTGTTCAACTTTAGGTAGGTACAGTTATGCAAAATGTTTAAAATCCCACCGAAACGTATAATTATACAAATATAATTTTATGGCATAAAGTTTTTACTTCCACGTTTTAAAGTGATTAATCAAAAGAGAAAAAAAAATCAAAATATTAAGAATTAAAATTTCAATGTCATTCAAAAACGTGGACCAAAAACCAGTTATTAGAAATAAAAATGCTGGACGTGGATTTATGTTATAAACGAGTTTCGCACAGTTTGAACTGCGAATAAAAAATTAACTAACACTTTCTCTAAGTCCAGTATTTGCCGTGCCTAGTAAACATTACATCCGTTCAGATAGCTAGCTATTAATTTGCCAATAGAATTCAAGTCTTTACGCAACACCCAGTCTGTTAGAGGTTAAACAGAACCTCGATAAACGCAAATAGAAATTGTTCCTATACGTATTAATTTTATTTTCGGATAATCATGTTAAGTGCATTTTTACACGGTTCGATGCATAATGCATGGACGCATTGCGCCCGCCGACCGCCCCGAGGTTCGACACCGTTACGAGTACACTCATTGTCTTTTGATTGCCGCCTTCCGAGAACATTCGACTTCTCGTTTGTACCGTTTACCGAATGCATCGGGCTTCCTTATTGCATACATTACACGCCGCTTCTTTTTGTGGTAAATGCACGAGACAGTACGTGCGCCGAATAGAAATGTATGTAACTCGGTAATTATCAAACGAATACCGTTTTGGTATTTATAGAATTGGAATCGCAAAAAAAAAAAATGTTAAGTTTACATTTATCAATAAACATTTCAACAACGTTGGGTGTACGCAATTCAAACAAATATGCAATGTGCTTGTTAATGTGGTAGGTATTACATAAGAACCGTACGTCTGCTTCGCATCAACCGCGGCTATTCCAGCCCGCGGGCCGCCCATGTGTTCACATGAAATGTACATATTATGTTAACTGCATCTAGGTGAACTACAAATAGCTTGTCTATTGAAAACATTCTGTACTGAACAGCAACTGTAAATAATCTCACGCCTATCTATGATTTCGATAAATTGTATCGCGGCTAGTATTTTGTGTGGTGGGCATTGAGCAATGAGAAAATTGTACTTGTAATTATTATTACGTGCCGCTATATAAAGTTGCTGGCTTTTGTTAAAATAATGAACGCCCAATTTGTACACACCGAATATCCTTGGCATTAATGTCGGTGCCTTTTGAAGTGACCGTCGTGGGCTCGACGATGTTAGTGGATTGTATGTACATTAAAAGAGGAGACCTAACGTAACATGATAATATCTTTATTTTTAAGGAGCGATAATTACATACTAACCGTATTTAATTATTAAAATTGTGCTATAAGCTACGGCGTAGCTTTAGATACTTTCTTACGAATCACTCGTTAAGAAGTTTGTTTGGTTTGTGCTCGGTGTGGTGGTAGGTTCGACCCTTATTCCTTGGGACGTAACACATAATTTGTATACGCTTCTCTACCTATGCCTTCGAGGAAATATAGGCCTGATATTATATTATTTTTAACAACTTGCATTCAATTGTCATGAACAGCGTCCTTTACTAAAAATCTTCTTCTTACCGTACATTTTCGTGATTGTTATCTCGTGTGTGTTTTTCTAACATGGCGCGTAACGAGGTTTTTTACACTGTAATATTTCAAGACTGAAAACGATTATTATGATAATTTTGCGAGCGCGAGTGTACGAGCGTAATGTATACAAATATTTAATAGCGAAGCATGTATCCAATCGGGTGTTTGTTGTGTTGTAATTATATCTTCATACTCGCCGGGCACCGACGATGAGCGTTAAGTGTTTTGGGGATTATCGCCAAAGTAAACGTTTCAACTGAACACCAAACAGAACAAACACACTGATTATGCAATGTGTGTACACAGCTCGTACACTCCGCTGCACCACTATACATCACTATGATAAATGGTTACAATATCTAAATGTAGAGTCCATGTGACACAGTTCTGTATTAACAGTGCTGCATAGATACCAATCGTTATGTTCGAAATGCGAAATAATTTAGCCGGACACGTGAAAATATTTGTTCCCAATTTATGTCTAGAAACACAACAGACAGGGCAAAATAATTATTAAACTTATCGTGTGAACGACTAGGTATTTGACCTGTCTATTTCCATTTATGAGTGGAGTAATTAGACATCGTAAAATCGTCTATAAAAGTAGCGACATCGATGATTGACATCTCAAGTAGAGAAACGTAATGGCACGTAGCCGCCACGCACTCCCAGGTGGCGATATTTAATACGAAAGTGTTCTATTTCCGAGCGGGTTACTCACCGCCATTCTATTTACTACAGCAGCAGATGTCCGTTCTTGCCATTGACCTTGCTTTAATGCGAAATTATGAAACGAAAAATCGCTAATAGTAACTCGATGACATTTATACACGTGTGTTTAAAAGTCGGTGCGTTGAACGTCGTTTAAACAATAATGTATTGTCTTATGAGAATTAGTAAAATAATTCAATGAAGTTTATATAGGTGATAATTTTAAACGGTCATTCATGTATTCGTCGTCGTTTTATTTAACATTACCTATACATCTCTTTTCATTATTGGTTTGTGACCATTATCGAGTACTTAGCGATGAATAATATTGCATAAAAAAATTACCTGAATTTTTTTTTTAGTATCTTTATTATTAAAATAACTTTTATCTTCAACTTTATGAACAACATAGGAAATATACCATGTTAATATTGGTACATGATAAATATATGACTAAGGCGGTTGTGCCGTGTCTGTGTGTGTGACATATACTTACATTTGCGTACGAGTACCCGTGTATTATGAAATAAATTGCATACAATTCGAAGTAACGTGCGAACCGGACCGGTCCCGTTACATGCAACGTAAATCTATCTTGATCGAGCGAATCAAATGGGTTATTAGTGCTATCTATCAATTAGCAATATAAATATAAACAAGTCCATACCTACAAGGTGTGTCGAGCTGGCTGCAGATATCGCGCCTAGTCACGAGTATTGCCACATCGTGGTGGTGTGGATTGTTGTCGTCTTCGGGATTCAGTTGGTGTTGCCAGCGGCAGAACGACGCCAGTGTGGAATCGGCGTTCGTTGTAACTTCCAGATCAGGAGCGGCATGCATCTCCTCTACAAGTATAATTTTTACGACGACCACTTTGATGTAGTTGCCAATAGACGGATCCATGTACAGCGACGACACCTAAACAAAGATATTTATGGTGCATTTCGTTTATGTACAAGGCGATGAAAGTTATTGGAAATTGTAAACTTGTACGTACCATGTTCATTATTGTGAGAAGATAAGTTTCTAAATTGCCTTCATTGTGAAAATCGGTCATAGACTTATCGGCGACTAGTAAGACTTCGACGTGTCGCGGCCGGCTGACGGAACGTGTCGGGCGCCTTGTCCCCTCGTAATCGGGCCGCCGCGACAGCTGATGGTGATGGTATCGCCGATACTTCTAAAATTGCACGCACTATATTATTATTTTCCTTTTGTGTTAATTAACTCGCTATATTTGCAGGTTACCTTTCTCTCGTGATTTATAACTTCCTTCTCTCCTTTGATAAATTTGCGATAGCGTTATAATTTTTATTTTGAAAATGTTGATTAATAGATATTTTGCATCCGCTTTATGGTTATATAATACAAAAGAAAGCATTTTGATTTACCTTAGCGTTCCGGGACTTGTACAGCTCTTCCACTTCACGGCTACTTAACGTATTGTTCTTCTTCCACTGGTATGGCGGCTGTTTTGTAGCACAATTTTTGGACCTTCTCCTTCTTCGCCGATTCCTAATACGTCGTGGCCTATCATTCCTAGGTTTATTTCTACCCTTGTTTCGTGTATCCAAACGTTGTTCAGAATTACTACTTTCCAGAGAACTGCTCCTAGAACTCATTGAGTTGTACTGCGGTCTTCGTTCTTCAATTCGCAGTCGCGTTTTTTGTCTTCTGTACTCGGTTGGATCACGTCTCATTGATTCTAAAAGCTTTCGTCTTTCTTCCAAATATAGCCTTCTTCTTTGATCCATTACCTCTTTGTTGTACCGACTTCGTTTCGCATTTTCATATCTAAAATTGTCTTCTAAGGATGCCTTTTCATTACTACTTCTTATCTGAGTTGATTGAGTATTACTTCTGCTATTAGATGCTCTCTTTTTTCTTTGAAACGCTTCAACTTTATCAACAGCCGATCGTTTAAAAATTACGTGAGGTCTGCCAGCAGAACCATCGGTGGGGATTTGATTAGAAGGCTCAATCCAAAACTCTCCATGCTCCGTCCGCAAATGGCCAGCCTGTTTAAAAAATACGTAAGAATCAAAACAAATTTATAAAGTATTATAAAAAGACGGTTGCTAACACCATGGTGAACTTGTTTCTGTTGTAATCGCAATAAAGATTCAAATTGGTTTTGGCAACGTACAGCGTTTTATACTCCGGTATAAATAGATGCTATCAATCAAACCTTATCAATAATAATGTTGTAACTTTATAATATAGTGTGTATACCTACATACATACACATATAACATTATGTTAAGTAGTATTTTACATAAATAATAAACATTAAATATTTGCAAAAGCAAACGATTCTAAACTTACAATTGAATCGCGAGTCTGTTGCGTGTCAAACTGGTCTCGAAGGCAGTGGGTCAACAAATCTTACGTCTGTTTGCTAGTAACATTAGATAAATTGACTGATAACGAAATAGACGCGGTTTTGAGTGAAATTTAATGGAAACTGTTCCATCCGGATGATATCTCTAGCTGCTCACTGATTCATAAGATTGCAGTGATTTATAATGAACAGTCGGACTGCTATAAAATAACCACAAAATGTCCTACGTTATGCCGCGCTTATAAGATCAAAATCTAATAAGGTCTAAATTATTACATTTTGAATGCGAAGAGTTAATAATATCAACGTCTAAACACAAGACATAAACCTGAATATAATTTAGCTTGCGCAGATCAGCTGGCGAATCATTAAGTAATTAGGTACACGTCTATTTGAATAATAAACTGCATACGCTCGCTGCGTAATATTGTTAGGTTGAGCGACCGGCCAGCCTGCATGTCGCCGGCCTTGCACAGTGGAAGGCCGCTCGCGAAAGTCGCACATACAATATAATGTGCCTCACTCAACACTATCAACGTATTTTGCACTCGTATTATGATTTTTTTATCGATTTTTTTCATAGATCTATTTATTTAATTTTAAAATTGACTGCCTCGTTGGTCGTGTTGGTTGCAAGCGCGACTGCCGATCGGGAGGTCCCGGGTTCGATTCCTGAGTCGAACACTACAAAAAATTTTCTAATTTAGATTTACTAG
>DWDT01005616.1:0-10297 GCA_018245595.1 Microceris scylla
TCCCGGGTCGGTACTATTGAATTTTTCTAATTTAGAATTTCTGGTAGCGACTCGGAGTCTGTATGTGTGTCCGGTGTGTGGCAATATGCTCACCACCTATTCCATGGGACGTAAAAACGTAACTGGTAAAACGTGGAAATGTACTACACTCATCTGCCTGCCTCTTCGGGGATCACAGGCGAGAGTTTTCTCACGTTTTTACACAAATGCGTGAACCTGCAAGTGTTCGATCGAAACCAGCTGTCGCGTAGGACTTCGGTTTTTTCGCTTACGTCATCAAAGTTATTTTGTAACGTGCTCGTAATGTTTAAAAAGAGCCCAATTTTCATAATAAGTACATAAATTTGATTTTTACATCGACTGCTTTATTCAAATGTTATGACTGCAATTATTTATTGCTTATGATAAATCTCGTGTTAATTGGTATAAATGGTTTCTGTAATCGTTCTAATTAACAATAAATAAATAAAAATAAAAAAGAAAATAAAAAAATATATATATACATTTTTGCCTTTCACTCTGTACGATTTGAAAAACATAATCAACAAAGTATCGAACTTTAACAATTAATTAGAAGAATATTGTATGGTATTTAGTAGAAATTGTATACATCGTATAAAGCCTTCACGTGAAACTTTACGATACATTTACTAATATTGTTACACTGTGGAACATCCGCTAGAGAAATGTTCGGTTCTGTTCAACATGTGTTTTGGCCCTTAAATGGATAATGGGGTATTTAACGGTCCAAGACTATTCTAACACACATATAATTAGACTGAACATATAACAGTTGATTTTCCAATTAACGTCCATGCAGTGTGTCTAATATATTTCTATTTAAATTTCAATTTAAAAAAAATTGTATATGTATTAATATATAATAGATATAATACACAAAATTTTAAGGTGTGTGAAGTCTGCTAACCTGCACTCGGCCAGCGTGGCAGACTATGGCCCTAACCCTCTCAATATGAGAGGAGATACATTCCAACAGTTGAATTATAATGGGTCGATTATTAATATTTTATTATTATAAGTCATTAAATGTTACTTTCAGACGTAAAAATAGACAAAACAAAAAACGTAGCTCCCGAGTCTCGCCTCAACGCGAAAGTAAAGTTCGAAAAACGAAGGGAATCGGAGTGATAACGCTCGAAGGAGATCCAATTACTATAACATTCATCGGGCAAGTATCGACTCGGCGGTCGATGCCCGACGTAGCTAACAAAATTCTACGAAAAACCGTTCTTCTCATCAAGAAACACCCAACCAACACCCACCGAATATGGCCCCGAACCACCCAATCTAGACCCCGAATTCTTATAAGTCCGTTCAGAATCTACCAGTTACACGACTCAACGGACTGTCGTATTACATGCAAAGCGCGCCAATCGTCTTACGATTTAGTTATGATTAAATTGAACGCAGCGCTATTTTTAATAGCACAGACGATAAATAAAAATTTGAATATCGAATTTATCTGTCAGTGTCAATAGTTAAAAATGCTTTTACTTTTTATTGAATTTAGATGTGTAAAAATATAAGATAAATAAAGGTTTATTGCTTTTAAATTATAGCAAAAATCAGCTTGTTGGTTCTGGGGCTACGTGCGAGATAATCGAGTATCAGATTAAGTAGTTAGAAGAAACTGAACGCTCCCTTATTTCGAACTCCAGACGAACGGGAGGTAGGGGGGTATCGCGAAACTATTCTTATTTTAAAATCTCTCTCCACGGAATATGCCACGAAAGAGGTTCTTATTTTAAAAATATCACGCTCCACCGAAATTTTCTTATTTTTAAAAGTCGGAGGGGTGCGAACGTTCTTCCGAAATGCACCCCCTCCCGGGTGGACAGTAATAAGTTTCTCATTTTATTATACTATACTTTAAGGTTTCGCTTTTTCTATGTTTACTCTTTCTCCAGCAATTATGAGTGGAGTATAAAAAGGCTAACTAGGAAGTGACTTAATTTTGTGCAACGGAAATTCACTTTGACTAATTTTGTCAAAAGAATTTTTTTGTGAAACGTACACTTTCGACTTTCTCTTTGCGTACGATTTGTAACCAAACGTTTAGTGCGCATAAATATCGAAATTTTCGATTTTTATCGCTGAATTATGGCCACTTAAAAATTAAAAAGCGAGGGAATAAGGAGACTGTCTCGGGCTGAACTCAAGCGAGCGCTGCTTAAAGAGCCGTGCTCCGAAATTTTCTTTTTAAAAAACAAACGGGGGTGCAATCCCCAAATCCACCCCCGCCCAGCGGCCAGTTATTGTTATTTCATATTCTTATTCAGAATAATACACCTTCCAAGACTTTGCACAAAACTGCGCGTTTTTAATCTGTCGCTGGCAACTGACGTTTTGAGATTAACAACTGCATCTTTTTGGATACACACACACACACACACATTGCTGATTTAGTACAGTCGTAACTTACTGTATGTTTTTATATCATACATGAGGTCAAACGGGTTTCAGAAGAGACATTTGGAAGGCTTGAATCTAAGTAGGTTACACTTCCTAGAAGTTTATTCGATTGTCCGACGTTCCATAGCTCTTATCAATTTTGTATGTAGGGTAAATTATTGAATTGGCCAATCGAAAGCATATTACCGAATAACATCATCATTATCATCATCATCAGCCTACTTCCGTCCACTGCTGGACATAGGCCTCTCCAATGGCACGCCACTGAGCTCGATCTTCACCTCTTCGCATCCAACCACTGCCAGCCACTTTGCGTATACATACGTCCTATCGAATAACATATTGAACAGAAAAAAAATAGTTTTTTCAAATTCAGAAGAGTCATGCGCCCCACGGAATGGAACTGTTTCAAAATGTTAAAAGAACGAACGCAGATACATATTTAAGTAGGAGCGATTGAAATGACTTCAGCAATAACACGAGCATAAATTTCAACATTTTTCCAGTGTAGAAAACAAAATTCCTGAATGCATTCCCGCACAGGAGGGCAGCTAACTCCATCTGAAGAAGGTCCAAGTCGAAAACGAAAAAAGTCCAGCGCGAGTTCGTAGACGATTCCGTTTGAATTTTAATTTCCGAATTCGAATTTGGAGCGTCGTAGCGCTTACCGAAAATTTCCTTTTTTAATGCCTCCGGGTGGGGGAGAGTCTTCACCCCTCGGCCAGTTATGATGTTCTTATTCGGGGATAGCTGGCGTTCGGGGCGCCTTGTTAAGATGCTAGTGTGCGTTCCTTTATGAGCCGCTGGTAAGACGTGGACAAAGGCTATAGGAATTGAACATTATACATTCTATAATGAAAGTATGTTTCGTTGTACTTTTTATGGAATAAAACTTCGCTATTATAATTCCTATGAATAGAACAAGAGACGTGAATAAATTTGTGATGCATTTCTTCATGTCTGCTTATCAGTATTTGGTTAGCATGGTAGATTACGGCTAACAATAAAAGGTTGGGGACGGCGATGATAGAACTGATGATAATGATGGTGGTGGTGATAACGGTGATGATGATAGGAATGATATTGATAATGATGAAATTGATGTTTGAATATAACATATTCAGAGATATAATTTAATCACAGATGTGGAGTAATTAAATCTTGAACGAGTCAATGTGTGAACGTCGTCTTACATACTAAACGAAACTTAAATAGTTCTGACTAAAACAACAGTGTGAGGTATGGAATTTAAACATTTCTACGTAAGTTAATATTCGCTGGAGAGAAGCTTCATCTATTGAATTTAATAGGAATAACGCATTTGTGAAAAGACTTTATGATTAACTTCATCCTCATAATGAAATTGAAAATTTTAGTTACCAACAATTTCACAAAGATATTGATCTCCAACACGCATGCCCAGCGTGGAGATTATGAGCATAAACCCCCCTTTTGGGGGAGGCCGATGTCTAGCAGTGGACTGAAGTAGGCTGATGATGGTGATGATGATATGCTTTTATGATATAGCGCTTCGCTACGATGGCGAAGGGATACATTGTGTAGAAATCTACATAATTTAAAATTCTCCTGAAGGTTTCTTAAGGTGTTTGAAGTAGAGTAAAATGCACTATTAGATTCGTAAATTATGTATCAAGTTCCAATACTGAAAATAGACTCATACCCTCAGTCGGGCACTAAAGAGCTCGAAGATGAAGAAGGTGAAAAAGATGATGAAGAAGATGGTGATGATGACAATTATAACACTAATAATAATACCAATGTAATCGGAATAAATGCATATTGCTAAAAAAATTTATAAATCATCGACTTTTTTTAATGGAAGTATTTTTAAGTTTTCCTTTCCAATGTATTCATTACCTCTATGAAATCGAGAATACTGAACGTATAAAAGCATATAAATTAATTCCATGATAAATACGACACCGAGACCTGATCGGTACGGTATTTATACTGACTTTGATTTAATAATTTAACGCTTGATTTAACATCACGCCTATAATCTCCAAAGGGGTAGGCAGAGGAGTGTTGCACGCCCAGGTTTCACCAATTACGTTAACCTAACATGGAATAGATGGTGAGCCTAATGCCATTCACCGGGCATAGATCTAGACTCCGAGTCACTATTAGACATTCTAAATTGGAAAAATCCAATAGTACCCGACCCGGGATTTAAACCCAGGACCTCCCGATCGGCAATCGCGCTTGCAATCACTCGACCAACGACGCGGTCATGACATGTTATATATTCAGCCAGTGTACATGTTTTACACATAATCATGAACATGTTTTACACAAAAACACGAAAAAATGTATTCTACGAATTGTATTTATTTTCATGTTTTTCTTTTTACTTCCAAACTAATGATGCACGATTCGTCTATTAATAGACCATTAACGTTTGTCTCTGGTTTGTGAGTCGCCTGTTTGCTTCTTATGGAATTCCATCGCACTTATTTGTAGAAGGTCGCTTCTTTCGTCTCGCTTTAAAACTCAAACGCGTCTGTTACAGTCCTTGGAACATGTAGAGCAAGGGCTTGGTATTTCAATTTTATATGTTATAATATTAATATAGTCTGTTTTTTTATCAAAAAAAAGTAAAATCGCGCCTGTAATCCCCGAAAGGGTAGGCTGAGGAATGTAGCACACTCCCACGTTTCACCATTTCGTTTTTTCTAATCACATTATGTTGATCATCAATACCATTTTAATGACGACCATGATGACTATTTTTTTGACTACTTTTATTAAATGGCAGTCATAATTAAAATAAGCGTTAAAAAAACTCCGATTTTGCTTAATAAATTATTTTAAAAAGGTCATATTTAATAGATGAGATAATTATGAAAATTGTCATGCATAACCCTAAAAGTTGGACTTCCTTAAAAAAATAAGTTCTGGTATAGTATAGAATAATTAATGTGATATGCATAGATAAATTATATTATATGTCAACATCTCTCCTTATAAATGTCGTTACTTCCACACCCGATTCGATACAGACACAAAGATTGAACTAGGTCAGGGATGGCGGCGGGAGCCAATGAACCCTGAGGGGTGAATTTGAGCGGGCCCTACGTAACAAGGGATCGACGACTTGTTTTATTTGTGCTACTAAGGGACGAGGCTTTATAAAGAAATTGCCAAAGAGCCGTTCTTTTGATGAGTATTTGCTGGCTGGATGTAAAATGAACGTAACGGCATTAAGATTAAAAAATAACATTTGAAAATAGAACGGGTGATATATTTGTTCTAAGTGACAATTTTCCCGTGAAACATAAAACATTTTCAAAGCTCACTAGTTAAATATACCTACTGTGTAAATACAAAATTCTAATACATACATGCTGTATCGAGTTTGAATAAAAGCGTTTTAAAAATTATAACAACTAATACACAAGTTTTGTTATGCAGTTTTGAATTTATACTGAATAACCAAAGCGTTAATTAACTTCGAAATATTAACAATTCTCTGAGCTAATTTGCATACAAATATCCCTTGAAATAAAGCTTAATTAGATACAAAAGAAAAACATGCTTTGTTATAAACAGAACACAAAAAACACGCGTCCACGTACCTACGTATTCGTAGATACGGATGCAGAAAAATCTAATTACAGATAATAAATCCGCACATTCCTAACCGCATTTGTCTCGATACAAATGCATGCTAATTCCGTAGCGAATAAAAATGGCTGCCAATAATCTTCCCGCCAATTCCATTCGCTGTCAAATTCGGCGCCTCATATATTAAATTTACGATCTTGTGTGGAGCTCGACCTACGTTTCACAGATACTGATATTTTTAAATATTTTTCAAGTTAAAACGAAGTTAGTCACTTAAGTAAATAGACACTTTTGATAAATTCAAAACCATTAAAATATTTTACATCACATTGACGGTAATAATGGTTGACAATTCCTTTGTTTTTTTTTCTACGTGCAAAGATAAGAAGCCCATACCGCCACGAATGCAGATTAATAATTATTAAAAAGTTTGATCATTTTATAGTTCTTAAATGTTTTACAGTTTTTCGTCACGGAAGTCTTTGTCTTAATCTGAGTATCGAAAAACAATATATAATTGTCTTATATTTCAGAACTGATCTACAATTATCAGAAACGTAGTCTAGATATTTTTTAATGAAAAGCATAATTATGCAACAGACTGAAAATTTCAATTAACACAATCTAGTGAAAGACAAAAAAACATCGAACACAAAAGCGTTGCGATAGCATCTATATTATAAATATAATTAATATAATAAATAAAAATAAAACCGGGATACATGCGACCGACGAAAAGCGTTTCCGAACTAATTAAAAACATCAATTTCGTTGCCAACGGGGGAATATTTCAAACTGACGCACACATGCGCGTGCCACCCCCGTGTACACACACGTAACACGCACACAACAGTTAAAAATAAGTCCGGAACGATATCCGCGCGGGAGAATGTTACGGATGTTGCTGGCTACAAAAACGAGTAACTTCGCAGATACGACAAGAAACCGAAGATATATAATTAGAACCGTACATAAGATTATTTACACAACGTACGTAACGGTTTTTGTACATAACTATTGTTCGAATTACAAAAGTAATAGGCATTAAAATTTCTAATCATAGAACAACGTAATTGAATATCAGATATAAAGTTAAAATTCGGTTCTAAAATATAATTAGAAAGTATGAAAAAACACTGTAATATTAAAATACGTAGTTATTTTGGTTATAACTCCAAGATTTATGACTCAGTCGTATAATATATGGAAATTATAATCGAAGACTTTGTACAAGAAAGGCAATTTTACTAACAAACCTACGTCAGACTTCAAAGGGGAAGTTGTGGTAAATTGGACTAGCTACAAGTAATTCTTAATTAAGTTTACTCTCAACAACTTTACATCTTACTATATATAGATATGTAATTTTTAAAACGAATAAAGAAACCTCATTAAACACACAGTTACCCGGTTTCTTCAATCAGCCGGGCGAACTCGCTCGTGGGGGGATCTCAAGGAGGAGCAGGGGGGTGGTTGAGTTATCGTAAATTGATCCGTGGCGCGCCCGAATTTGACGGCGATTGGAAATAGCGGCAAGATTATTGGTTTTGTGTTTTTATACTTACTTATCACGGCTTATTATTATTGCTGTTATAACTTTTGACGTTTCTAAGTCATCATCAACGCCACTAGCATCATCACCATCATAATTGCCATCGTCGTCATATATGTTTCCATCATCATCATCTACGTCTCCATTATCATCATCATTCTTATTTTTGCGCTATCGATTCGATTTTTGCGAGACTCGGATCGTCTATCCAGATATTTGGCCAGCATACCAGTCTATGACCTTTGCTCTTCTCTTTTGAAGCGTACACCCGCGCAACTCTGTAATAAAGTATTTAATTAACATAGCGTCTTATTGCTGGCGCAAGTTTAATTGAAAACAACTAGCTACTGCGTTCAGTGTCGAGGCTGTGCGTTTGAAATGGAGAGGGATGACGTCACTAAGCCGAACTTACAGTGTCTGTCTTTTGTCCAAACTCTCCTTAAAGTTTAAGGCTGAATGTATTAGTTTGACTTCTTTTGTATATTGCTGTCGCGGTTAGTGGCAGTTTATAATTAATACATTCAAATATTATTATTGTTTTATCACTCTGCCAGGTTCCATATCGGGTAGGCAGCGCCATGTGCCCGATGACTCTAATCTAAGTTAAAGCTACAGTTTCTATGAAGCTAGTTAAATGAAATACTCATTCACCTTGAAACAATAGATATGTTCTGTTGGAATTTAAATTGTTGAGCTATCAAGTTGGTCTCAACAGGTTGGGATTTTTATGTCGTATTACTAACTTACGAGTATATCTACATTGCTGGTTATCTGACTCTTTGTACCTTTGACGTTCTGGTCGTTAATACACTGTTTCCAGACTAACAATATTACGTAGCAATTTAAAAATTAAATCACAATAGAAATATACGTATAAAAATTATTATATCGCCACGCCAAGTCCGGTACCGGGTAAGCACAGAACACCGAGTATCGAATATTCTATGTATAGCTGACATTTGTCTTCTATATTTACCAGTTTTGCCATACATGCCCAGCGAAGACTTTTAAGTCATGATCATGATGAAGTAAGTTTATTCCCTCTGTTTTATTTCCCCACCAGCTGCTGATTAATTTCCACGGATCGAGGGTATGTTATTCGAAACCAACTGCCCTATATCGAATACGAGTGCGGATTAAAACTGAACGGATTTTTCCGCCAAATATTTTCGAATTCCGCCCGGGATTTACGTTAATACCTACTGTTTTGTACGGATAGCAAAAAATTGTCTTTTTGGAAAGTTATTTTTGTAAATTGTTTTATAAAACTCCTTCCATAAAGTGTCCATATAAACATAAAGTGTCCTAATTAATCAATGTACCGTTGGGTATATTCTTCCACTACAAACCTATTTCTAGGTTTAGAAGAGAAAGTATCACCGTTCTGTTTAGTTCTAAAAACAGGCAATTTTTGGTCTATTGTGAAATGATTTGAAAGTCTATGTTAAGATAATTATATGCCGTGTAGTCTTGGACGTTAATTCACCACATCTGTATCTTGAATTGAAGTTAAAACCATTTGAGGTTCGAGATAAACCTAATGATTAGGGTTAAATTAACTGCTAATTGTCAAAATCCTAAAATAAGTGACTCTTAATTTAATTTATTAATCAACATACCCTAAAATCTGGCCTGTATTACCTTAAGGGGCCAGGCAGAAGAGTGTAGAATTCCCACTTTTCACTGCATACTTTATACGACAGAAGAAATGGGGGTGAACCTATTGCCATAGTTCAACTCTTCATTCGCACGAAATACGAATATAAATGAGAAAGTGAGAGTAACAAGTGAGTAAACTAAAACGCACTTAACTGTAGCAGTTAGCGAGCAAACACGGTTTAATTTCCATGACTTGGCTCAGTACAAACATTTGCATAATCTGCCCGAAAACCGAGTGCCGTTCGAGTCGTCGCCGGCCGCTGTTTGTTGGTACTTGTTGCGCCGCTTTGTTTTTGTTGATCGCTGTGCCGCTGCGGGCTGCTGCAGTCCAGGTGGAACAGTATGTTGGCACTGCTTTCCTACTCACAATACTGTTTAAAAAAACGCTGCTATGGGAACATCTGTTTCTTTATTGTTTGATTGTTCATTTAAGTTTGAACATCATTTAAGTTATGTATCTAATTATATGTCTGTTCATTTGTTGAGGTGTGTGCATGTCTGTTTGTATATCTTTTGTTTTGCTTTCAGGCTTGGCTGCTCTCTTACATGAAGAGTCTTTAAATATCTTCGTAATAGTCGATTAGTATTAGTAGTAAAACTCCTAAAACGAAAAATGAATCAAAATTGTTTTGATTGCCGTGCTTTGCAACTTTGTTCAATTGCATCTTGTGAATCTTTATATTTGACTATTTGTCTGTTTACTGGTGTCCTCCTATCAGGCCATTTCTTTGAATCGTTATTTAATTTGGATACCGAAGAAATGTTAATATAGTAGGACCAAAACCTGTTTTGTTCGAGTTATCACAAGTAAAGTGCAAATTGGGCTTACATTATTGCTCTATTGTATTTTCTTTTGTCACTTTACCACTGTATGGTGATGCGTTATAGACTTTGTGATTTAATTTAGCTAAGACAATTTCCTAAGCAGTGATAGCCTAGTGGTTAAAAATTCAGCCTCTCACTCCGGGGGGCTGGGTACAAATCCATGCCACGCACCTCTTTACAAAAGTGCGTTTTAAATTTAAATATCACTTGCTAACGGTAAAGGAAAACATCGTGAGGAAACCT
>DWDT01005617.1:0-10296 GCA_018245595.1 Microceris scylla
TATCATTAAACATAAACATTTATAAAGCAGCCATGAACTATCTACAAAATGTCTACACTAAAAAAACGAATTGGATTGTAAAAATCTGTAATATTTATATAGTTATGTATATAAATAAATGAATAAATAAATAATAGGAGGTGTAACAGTCCAGTCAATTTTGGGTACTACTCGTGAGCTTCCGATTATAATGACCTGTGTTTTTGCGGAATTGATTAAAAGCCCGTGGGATTGGCTCCATGAACTCCATATGAGCCAGATCACTGTTTATACCGAGAATAGCTTCAGGTAACTCTTGACTTGAAAATGGTTTGTAAATTTGAAGATCGTCTGCATATAGATGGTACAGAGAAGTTAATCTAGAAGTTATAGAATTTATGAAGAGTGAAAAAGGATGGGAGACAACACGCCACCTTGAGCGACGCCAGCACCGATGTGTGACCAGGCAGAGTATAATCCTTGGACTTGGGTACGATGCCACCGTCAGTTCAAGTAACTGCGAAACTAGTCAACCACCGTCGGAGATATGTTAAGAGAGCGCAGAGTGCATAAGATAATGTCGAAGTCAACGATGTTAAAGGCGTTGCTGAAATCTAGCAGTACCAATATTGACAGCTTTTGGTTATCCATCCCTTTACGGATGTCTTTGGTAATGTTAAGGAGTGCAGTAGTCGTGCTATGGCCAAGACGGAATCCGGATTGGCTGGACAATTAGACTGGCAATTAGATAATATGGCTGTATGATTAAGTAACATTAATCTAGCGGACGGTTGACATTAGATAATTATAATGACATTGACAAGCATCAGAGCATAGTAATACAAAATGGCTAACGCCTCAGAAAAGTAGACATTAAGACACAAATATAAGCAAAAATGAAAGTTATAATAAACAACGTCTATTTATCATAAATAACGTAAACTAAAACTTAAACACAGTTTTAAAAACGCACAATTGTTGAACACCGGAATTGTAAACACGCAGCAATAGATATGTGTTATGGCCTTAAGACAAAAGTAAGAAAAACACTAAAATACGCACGAGTTCAGAAAACTGCCATAATGAATACTGACGACAAAGGATACACTACTTCTTAACTCGGTTGGTACGGGAAGTAATTCTATCTACAGTAATCTTACTGGAACTGGCACATGGACGAGTAGGGGACATCGAAGGAGGCGACGCAGATATTGCATCCAGGACACTCCACTTGATGATGGGAGCCATCCGGTGCCAGAATATGGATCATGCCATCTCTTGTCCAGCAGTTAGTGACCCCGAAACGCAGTCTCGCTTCCAAAAAAACTCCAAGGCGGCTTTGTGTTAAAAACTCCGAAAGGTACACCGGAACCTTTCAGTTTAATTTCTGAAAACCAAATCTTATTTCGCCATGATGCTTCCTTGAACTTCACAACCACTGATCGACCTTTTTTATCAGATGGACGACCAAGACGGTGAGAACGACTGATGCAATCGCTGGAAAACTTCATCTTGTCTTTGATAATGGGGACCACGGTGCCAATGACGTCTTCAGTTTTATCCTCGGCCACACCATAAATCAAAAGCATCTTCCGACGACGTCTTATTTCTGTTTTGTCAAGCTCTCAACTTAGAATTTGCACTTGTCTCTGGACTGTATCCAAAGCCGCAAGAATATACTTCTTGCAAGTGGAAAAATGTGCTGCCAAGGACGATGTGGAAGGCCGTGTGGTGTTCGGTTTTTGAAGTTCTTTTTGAAATTCATTCATTTTGGTGTGCACAGCTAATCAAAATAAATGTTGAATACAACTATAGGAAACTCAGCTAGTAGGTAAACACGAGTCACATTTAAAAACTTTCAATCAAAAGTATGTGTTAAAGGTATCTCTAATAATAAAACGAAAACTGCAATATGAAACAGTTGTTTAACTTGAAGCCTACCCACAATATAGTTACGTTATATCATTATGATTACATAAACGTAACAATAAAATAAAATGGTGCAGAGCGGGTTGGGGAACATATCGTACTTTTAACAAAAAAAGTAATCTTCTGTGGTGTGCGTACTAACTCTGTGTCACTGAGTACTTTCAATATTTGACAAAACCCATTTTCTATAGGTTTCGGTACTCACTCTGTTTGAACGCGTGATAGACGTTTAGCAACGTGAGGTGGTCACCGTCGATGTGGGCGAAGCGCATCTTGGCCTCGTCGGCCGCCTTACGCGCCTCGTTCGGCCGCACGAAGCACTGGGGTACTGTGGGCACAACGACAGTATGTGTATATTTGTTTATGCAATGGTATTTTTAATATATAACGAAGCACTAGGCTACTGTGGAGCAACAATATACGTGCATATGTTCATGTAAGATTTATATGTGTATAGATTTCATTTCATATTCAGGCTGGTGAACATATAACAATAATATTGCTATTGTAAAACATATATAAATGGATTTATTAGTTTATTAATTATGAATTCCCGATAATTAGTTTGTTAATCCCCAAAAGAGTAAGCAAAGGAGTGTAGTACACTATCACTGGTGACGTTTACGACCCATAATGGAATACGTGGTGAGCTCATTGCCGTACACCGGGCCACTACTAGAAATTTTAATCTCTCGATCGGCAGTCGCGTTTTTCAATCATTCAACCAACGAGGAAGTCACGGCTAAGGTATGACGAGGAATATTACCTGACAACATGGCAGTGATGGACAGGATCTCGTTGGAGCAGTTGTGGTTGCAGCTGGCTATCAGCATCTTGGCTAGCTGAGGGTCCAGCGGGAACTCCGCCATCACTGCACCCAGTTCCGTCAAGTTGCCATCGTCGTCTGGAATGAAATGGGATTTATGAATTAACTTGAGCAATTTCTTCAGTCCGAAGACATTCATCATCGTCATCCTGAGCCTACTCCGATCCGATGCTGGAGACAGGCCTCTCTAACAACATGCCATTGAGCTAGATCTTCAGCGTCATTCGTTGATCAACACCACAACACTTACTGGACATGCACATATTACAAGCATACATTCCAACACATTTAAATAAAACCGCTATTACTTCAATCGTGTCATTCTCAGTTAAGATTCGTGTCCAACAGTTGAAAGCAAGAAGGGTCGGAAAAAAAATTAACTATACAAATCAGTGTTTCACTCGCTTTTGTCGCATGTGACAGATATGTATATATTATGAAATATAATAGTCTGACCAATGTAGGCCATGGAGACTGGTTCTATCACCGATGTTCTTGATACGCCCTCATGAGGTCAATGTTCTTCGTGAAGACCCTCGCACACTGCTGGCGAATATGCAACAGACAGATCGAATATAGAAAAGCAACAGTCTGTTAACAAACACCTGCCCCTGATTCTCCTTGCCCTTTACCCCACAAGCTTACACTTTTCCCCACGAGCTTTAACCATCATCCTAGCCTTCTGACCCACAAGGCCTGATCACGCTACTTTTTTTCTCCATAAACCCAGATCAGCCTACACTTCTTCCCAAGCGCCCTGATCATCTTCCCTCCACGAGCCTGTAATACTCAACTCTTTTCCCCGAGGAGCCCACATCTCCCACCTCTTCCCCCATCCCCAACATACCAAGCGCGGCCAGGTAGTTGAGCAGCTCGAGCGCACGCATCAGCGTCTCCGGCGCCGGCGGGTCCATGAAGTCGAAATGCACCAGGTCGTCAATGCCCAGCTTCTTCAACTGCAAAACTACAGATCCTAAGTTTGATCTGCAACGGGCAAGGCAGGTTGCATTAGAAACACTTTCCACACTAACTTATAACACATGTACAGGACAAACAAACTAGACATATCTATGTATATATAGTACCTAGACCATAACCCTAAAATAGCCTGACCTAAGTTAAGATGTACCAATAATAATGTTGGGGTGGAGAAAGACTACATTCTCCAACCCAATGTCGCGATACAGAATGTGATAAAACGCGACAAGGCCGGAAATGGTAGATGACATGCCCGCTGCCAACAGACAGCAGTCTAGACAGTGTGAGAAATCATGCTTTGTGACCCCAATTCACATACCCAGTGTGGAGATTATAGGGAAAAACTTTGTCTGAGACTTATGTTGAGCAGTGAACTCAGGCTGATGATGATAATGCTAGTGTACAATTCTTAACATATTCTAACCTACTTATGGATATACAGATAGTAGATCAGAACAGTTCTTAATAGTGAAGAGAGCATGTCCACTTGAAATGTCTCCACACTTAGCTATTTTCCTATCCTAACCTGTATTATGATGACCAGATGGCTGATAAAATACTTACATTCAGACAAAACAAACAGCCAGCCACGATAAAAAATTATGTTGCCATTATATCACAAAATATTCAAAAGGTAAGATGAAAATTGCAAACTTCCTAGAAATAACACCTTCAACAGAATATCAATTTATAATTACCATAATTAAAGACAGGGCGCGATGGCGCTCATTCGGGGAGGCCTATGTTCAGCAGTGGACTGAGATAGGCTGATGATGATGATGATAATTATAAAGTTGAAGAAAACTATGAGACATCCTGTACATCTCCAGTTTTTTTTTATATTATATTTTCAATAGTATAGGTGTATTTTCAAAATCATATAAACTTTGTCCACCTGCTAAAGACCAGTGATTAACTGGTCTTTTTAACCCTTATGTATGAATATTATATACGAATGGTATCCTATGATATAAGTATAATATAATGCCTATGCCTTAACCTCAGTAAAATAATGATATAAAAATGATGCAAATATTTCTAATTAATAAAACAAGAAAATGTGACATCATGCCTGTAGTCCCAAAAGCAGTAGGCAGAGGCATGTGGTAGATTAACACATTTCACTAGTTATGTGTACATACTACATACACAGATTCAGACTCAGAGTCAATATTTAAAAACTAATCCAAACCCAAATCACCTCAATATCTCCGGGTATGTGTTATCTTGCATTTCAGTTTTGTATGCTTTTTCTGTATAGAGTCTGAAGCACTTGCCGGGCCTGGTTCTGCCAGCTCTGCCTGCACGCTGCTGGGCTGATGCCTTACTAATAGGGGACACTAGGAGAGACTCTACCCGAATCCTCGGGTTGTAAACCTTCTGCTTAGCGAAGCCGGTGTCAATCACAAATACTACACCATCTATTGTTAGTGATGTTTCTGCTATGTTTGTGGATACCACCACTTTTCTGCCAATTGCACCATCTGGCTTATTTGGGGGTGCTGGTTCAAATATACGCTGTTGCAGATTCGGTGGTAGGGTGGAGTAGAGAGGAATGCATTTCAGCTCGCCCGCCTCTGGACCCAAATTGTCTATCTCTCTCTTTATCCGCTTACATGCGTCCTCTATCTCCTCCTGTCCAGTTAGAAACAGGAGAATATCACCAGCCACTTCCTCACACAAGTGTATCTGGATTACAGTTCGTATTGCAGCCTCCAAGTAATTCCTTTCTGGTTGTGGCGTGTAGAATATCTCTACTGGGTGCGTTCTGCCGGGAATATTCATTAACGGCGCGTTATCGAAGTACAATTGAAACTTCCCAGCGTCTAGCGTAGCAGACATAATGACTAATTTCAGATCCTTTCTCTGTTTTATCACCTCCTTCAACACACCCATAAGAATGTCTGTAGCGAGCGTCCTTTCGTGGGCTTCATCGAGTAAAATTACCCTGTACTGTTCCAGCATAGGATCCGACATAGCCTCCCGAAGCAGCATACCATCGGTCATGTACTTCAAAACTGTCTGGGGGCCGGAGCAGTCCTCGAAACGAATACTGTATCCGACCTGCTGTCCCAATGCCACATCCATCTCCTCGGCTACCCGCTGAGCGACGGACATAGCAGCCACTCTCCTCGGTTGGGTGCAAGCTACACCACTGGATTTGCCGGCTGTGACGGCTGCGAACTCCACTGACCATTGAGGTATCTGCGTAGTCTTTCCCGACCCTGTTTCACCTACAAGCACGACACACTGGTGTGTATTGAGCAGTCGCATAAAGTCGTCCTTGTACTCCCACACCGGCAGCCCCAAGCGACGCCGCAGCAGCTCGTGATAGCGCTGCGAGTGGGGGTGACCTGTGAACAAATATAGTACCATTATTATTAAATCTCATCAGAACATCAACTATAGTAACCAACCTGCACTACCAATCTTTGTGACTTTAATGCATATAACCATTTGTGTATTAAGTTTAGACAGTATGTTACTTCAGTAGCCCAAAAATATTTCCTTCATTCTCTTCTACATATTATTACATATTGTATCTAAAGTCTCAAAGCCAGGAATCAAAGTAGCCATGTACAATATTCCTCAACCTCCACACTCCAAGTTATCCTATTATTATAACTATTCCTCCACACTCCATTTATCTCTGTCATGAGCTTAGTTCTGAACTATTACTAGACCAGTTCCCTCATGGGGTAGGCAGAGAGCACTACATATCAAACATCACTATCCTTACATGTCTGATCCTTTTACAATCATTCATCACTCTCTTGATACATCCATACAGATTCAAGAGGGTAAAGTTACCTGTATATGGGTTAAAACCGGCCGTACTGGTCTGGGTCATTGGTGGTGCTGTTATGACAGGTATGCTAGGCTCTGGTGGCTCCCCGCTGCCTCCAGACCTAGCTGCTGCCGCAGCCTTTTCCTCTCTGTAATATCCAAAAGGGTTTTTTAAAGCATCATTACTCCAGTAGCACTTTTCTAATTAAAAAAAAAACATGTCATGATGAATAGTAATTAACCAATATGTTGACACATCTGTGCACATGGTTATCATGTCATGTTATCATGGTTATACACATATTAACACATACTTATGTTGATTTTGATAATCCGCTAGCTTGATATATCATGCAGGGTGATTATCTGACCTCGGCTCACCAACTATTTCACCATAGGATATAAGATTACCTGTGTATCCTGTGTTTTACTTATACCATGGTATATAAGTGAAACACTGGTGTGTACTACACTCCTCTGCCTACCCATTACATATGTGATATGTGATTACATATGTGATTAAACATATTAATAATTATGCCATTAATATATTATAGGGTATGACTTTAAGAATGTTTACTGTTGCTATGGACTTAGCAACACTGTCATCCATCAGTACCGTCTTACCCTCCCTAACTGTAAACTGTACCCTCAGAAATCTACCTCCAAAATCTTTTTTCAAGGGATAGTCCCCAAAATAAAATTTAGACATCCCAATGATGACATTAGTGTTTTTGAGTAAAGATATAGTAAATAATTGATATGTTTTGCCAATATTAATATTCAAGTAAACATATATGTTAAGATAGATAAAAATATAAAATCGTTAAAGAAGAGCGCGAAGTTTAGTTCACGTTATCTGTGCCAATATTGTAGTCTTATTTATTTTACGACAAAAAATTAACAATAATTTGAACAGGACGTTTTGCTATTTTTCAAGTTTCAAATATGCTTGAGACATCAATTAGTGTTTATAAAACAGGATAGGGCAAAATATAAAAAATTGTCTACATATATAATTGTTCGAAAAATGAAAATGTTTGGATTCAGTAAAATAGTTTGCGTATTGGTAGCTATACAAAAAGGCAATCGTAAATAATGTTTAATACATCAGTTCGTTGTAAATTATCAAAAAGCACCGTGCTGCGATCGAAAAATATATTTGAATGTAATCAAATCCATTCAAATACATAAAAACAAAGAAATTACAATCATAAGCGTGGTATTGTGAAACTTATACCACATTTGTCTCACCTTTTCTTCTTAATAAACGGGTCCATTACTTCAATCCTTCGTTTGGACATTTCAGTTAATCACATAAAACAGACTTAAATGAAAATAAAAGAAAATTAATTTGAACACTATTTAAACGAAGCACCACACAAAATGGCGTCTTCACCGCACGGCCTGTGAAATTTTGAAGTTGTCGGAGTGACTGACAGAAACTATGACAACACTGACGATATATACAAAAATGGTTGAATAAGTAAATTGTATTATCTTCTTTTTGAAATAATAGTAAGTAGATATTGTCCGTAAGATAATTGAAATGCTTTGACAATCATGTCTTAACTAATGAAATCATTTTTAAAAGTGCTTTATGGTGTTATACGTAACAATTTGAGATCTGGCAAATTATTTTTCTCATTTTATAATATATTATGATTGTTATTAACTTTTGACTAATGCAAAAGCTAACCTTACTTACTTACTCAAAGGTACTTATGTTACGTTACTTACAAAGGTACTTACTCGAAGGTAAAAGTCTTACTCAAAGGATAAGAAGCACGGTTCATGTTTCTTTACTATTGAAAAGGAAAACTTCAACACACGTTCCTTTATACACCATGTAAGTTAAGTCGTTTTCTGTTATAAAAACTTCTTGTGCTTTATACTTCACAATCACCTAATAAGTTAAATAAATTTCATTAATCAGAATTTCACTTGAAATTACTTTTAATGAACAGAGTAATGTTTTTATTTGGTCGGTATTTAAAAAGCAGGACTGGACTGCAATACGAAGTTGAGTGAGGTAGATACGAAACGTTTTAAACAAAATGTCACACCGACAAAGAAACTGCGTATTTGGTGTGTGCCATTAATTAGCAAATAAAATTGTAATTTATCATGTAAAAGTTTATTAATGTAATTAATAGCTTAATTATAAATACAGTCTAAATTGTTGCTTATAGAAATAGATTTCTGTGTTAAATTAAAAACTTAAGTGGACATGTAAATTAATATCGAACGAAGTGTATAAAAATTTATAATTAAACCGAAAACGAAAAAAATTAACGAAAACTCTCTAAGCCAATTCAATAGACGTGAGTAGACTGTATTTTATTCATAATTCCAATGCACTTTCGTGCATGGAAGTCTGCATACGATTTCAAGATGGCTGACGATAATTGGAAGTAAATTGTGTATTTATAGTTTAGCGATATTTTTTGTTTTGGCCTATTTCGCATACTCCGTGTCTGCATGTTTTATTGACCTAAGTATAAGATAGGGTGCCAGTGCGTGAACACAAATTCTCAAAACGGAAAGGTCAGTTGAGGTTGTTGAACTTGTTAGGACATGTTATTGTAAATTCAAAAATAATATGCACATAATTTGTACATGCTTATTGTATTATATTTCATGATCTGCTACATTTTTTTCTATTTTTAAACTCCTATTATCCTATATGTAATATTTAGTTTTTATTATAGTATTCGTTTATAAAAAATATATATTTCTACATTTGTTATTTAACCGATGAAAAGTAGTACTCTGCCTACCACTGTGGCGAAATACAGGCGTGAAATTATTTTACTGTTTAAATAGGTATATATAGCTATTTTGCTGTGCCCACACAACCAACATAATATAATACAACCAACATAATAGGCTATAAATCCTCAAAATTGGCATGTATATACAAAGAGATTGATGAATGTGCAAGAAACACGGCAGATTTGCAAAGATAGATATATTTGGCGTTCTGTGCCCTCTGCCTACTCTACAAGGGCCCGGATGTGAAGAAATGTTTGTATATATGTGCTCACATTAATAGTATATAGTTTGGATGTTGTTAAGGCAACCATAGAGAAGGCCAATTTTGTTTATTAAAATAGATAATATATTTATTTAGTTATATTTATATAACTCTCTGCTGGCGTCTCTATTTTTCCCAATTCATATAACCTGGAATTATTCAAAACAAGAGTGAACAGGCACTGTCTAAGCTAGTGTTCTACATCCTAGGCGTATCTCGCTTTCTCTCAGGTGAGATTGTAGTAGCCAGATGCGACTCTATTTCTACACACACACACACACACACACATACATGCACTGTTGTGGCTACACTAGCGACATCTTCACAAGCTGTAAGACCACTAGTGACTTCTACACACTTACGACTATAGACAACTATAGAGCTACATAAGCGACATTAACACACATATACATTGTTACATTACACACATATATAGTTGAGACATAAATAATAATATATGAAGGAGTACTGCAACTGTTGTGCAAGCCTATGAATGTATGATATGTAACATCACACCTGTAATCTCCAAAGGTGTAGGAAGAGGAGTGTAGTATTCCCCTATGCTTCACTAGTTGCATTCAAGTCCATGGAAATAGGTGGTGAGCCCTTTGCGATACACCAGGAACTGATCCAGACTCTGAGCTACTACTAAAAAATCTAAGTTATAAAAATGTCGAAAAAAAAACGTAACTTTACGCCTGTAATCCACGAAGAGGTAGGCAGAGGAATGCAGAACACTCCCACGTTTCACCAGTTACGT
>DWDT01005618.1:0-10296 GCA_018245595.1 Microceris scylla
GAATCAAAGGATGTTTATACCAAATCTGTCTAAGTCTGCACACATCGACAGCCAAATTCACCCCCCATAAGCTTTGAGTGCGGGATCATTTTGAACGTTTCGGTCTGCGACGCAATAATCGACTAATTATCTCGAGATTCACGCGCACAAAGAACTAATGTGGCGAGCAGACACACACGAGAGGCCTCCCTACATTGTTTTATTGGCGTCTTTGTCTAGGGATGAACATGTGTTACAATTGACGTTAATTAACGTCTATTACAGAGCATATTTTTATAAATATGCTACTTAATAAATACAGAATTGAGGCCTTAAAAGTGTTCACTATAATCTAGTAGGCGTATTAGTGGACAGTGGTAAGATTATTACGTACACATTTTACAGTACATAGTCCGAGGCTGCCGCTTGTAATAATAAAGGCGGAGTCCAGTCGAATAATAAAGGCGGGTTATAAAGGCGGAGTCCGAACACTGTAAACGACGACTCTATGTTTCTTTACTGTTTACATAACGATCGTGCTTCCTTGCCTCATCCGCAAGGAAACAAACGTGATCATATAAAGATAAGAAAATGTTTTACGTACTCGTGCGTTCGAATTGGTGACTTAAGATAATATAGCAGTGATAGCCTAGTGGCTAACAATTCAGCTCCTCGCTCCGGGTTGTTGGGTTCGAATCCATGGCGCGTACCTCTTCACAAAAGAGCGTTTTAAATTTAAATATCACGCTAACGGTGAAGGAAAAACATCGTAAGGAAACCTACACACCTTAGAATATATAAAAAAAATGTAAGGTGTGTAAAGTCTGCCAACCCCCACTTCGCTAGCGTGGCACATTATGGCCTTAACTCTCTCAATATGAGAGGAGACCCATATTCCAACAATAGGATTAGAATGGATCGATTATTATTATTATTATCTAATATAATTTGCGAAGAAAATTCTAGAAGTGCAAAGCTCTATGCAATATTGTTAGTGCAAGGACGGTGCAGCGTTGCTCAGAACGCAAACAGGAAATACATTATCATATTATGGGAAATACATAGGAAATACATTATCATATAGGTACCTTTGAATACTGGACGCTTCGATATCGCGATACCGAGAATCGATCGCATAGTTAAGGGGCAATTACAGAGATATCTATTTATAACACCTCTCTTGTATTTTAAAAACTCGGCTCGAATAATACCATAACCATTGGGATGTCTGCTTTTGAAAGTATGGAGATATTTTGCACTCGATGCTCTTCGCTTATTCAATACTCAGTACTGGACTGATTATGTACATAAACACTAGTACATTTTAAACTGTCTCCTAATTTATTATTTGAAGTATATTTAATATAGCGCTAAATATAATATTAAACTGAAACGGAAAGTACTATTTCTGAGTCCTTAATTAAGTCTACGTTTTTATAGAATTAGACATTACTCGAAATAGATTCTTTACAAATTTTACAAATAACGAAAATCTCCGTCGGCAATAAACAGGATGATTGCTTTAATTAGGGCGGCAATGATTTCTTTTATATATCAACTTCTCAACAAAAAATATACAAAACTATGTTTAACATAATATTATACAATGACAACTCGTTAAATGTTAATTAACTTGTCCAAAATATATTCCATCCTATACAAAATAATATTTATATTATCCTATGCATAATATGGGGAGCGGTTTCGATGAAAATTTGTTTTAATTATCCAGAGCTCCATTGTAATATTTAAATAAAAGGAAACGAAATACTCTTTGGAATAAACACGCATCGATATAAGTAAAATACAACCTGGTAATGAGATGTATTTACTCGTATATTTGATGAATAAGTAGCAATGATATTGAAACGGACCCTGCCAATTATTGTGTATTATGGTTAACTACGAGCATTGGCAAAGCGTAGCGCGTGTGCACGTACTCGTATGATCTGCGGGCTCCACCTGTGCTTCGACGAGGGTGTCACTGAAGACGAAAAGAAACTATTCACTTGAATGTATCTACATGCAATTTTAATGAAGATCAATAACGTGTTTATGGTATGTCAAATTTGAAAATGATGAAAGGTGAAGGCAGTAAGTCGAATATGACGAGGTGGCTCATTTTGTAAGTACGTTGACGCAAGTTCTTTTTCAAGCAAGATGTTATGCGGTTAGGTATACATTATGAATTGTTTATATACTTAGCAATCGACGAGAGTCGAATAATAAAAATTTAAAAAAGTTGCTTCTTTCCATATTATGTTATCTCGCTCATATTTACTGTTTCCTCTCCGCGTCTGGTTCGCGTTATTACGCGGCCTGACCGTTTCAATTTCCGAAACGTACGAGCCGCGCTGAAGAGAAAAAGACAAATTAATGCCCATGCGAGAATGTGTTCGCGCGACGCTGGCGGCGTTGTTCAAAGTGCCAGGTGGATACGGTGATTGCATAAGAACGTGGTTATGTTTTTTAAAATCGTTTTACAACGCATTGGGAATGCATGTACGCGTGTAAATTTATATCGAATAGACGCATATAAATATTTTCCTTTGAAATTAAACTCTAATCGCACAATGGTAGTCATCTTACTCTTCTACAAATGTTAGAGATATAAAGGAGCCGCCATCAGGCTGCTCCAGTAAAGTTACGTCCAGTCCACTCCAGCATAAGTGCAATTGTTTAACAAGTCGCTTGGCTAATTTCTGCAACTACATTTTGTTAGAATTAAACCTTAATGTTTGTGTTTTTAAATATTTACCATGACAGATTCCTTAAAAAGTACCTAGATAGGTTACTAATCTATTTCCAGGTACCTGGACTCGGAGCTCTTTGTTTAGCGAATGTACACATGTACATATGTACATATAATCATGGACCACAAGGCACGCTCTCAACAGTGCGCATGTTTTTAAATATCACTTACAATTTAATTTGTCTGCGATCGATCGCCGGTGCACCCTTAAAAGCTGGTGGCCCCGCGGCCCCGCGGGGCATGAGCTTAACCAGTGCGTCTAAATATGTGTAGAGGTACAGGAAAATAATTGTACACGACACCATCGCGAAGGTCCCGACTCCGCTAATTAATTGAAAGTCAAAGAAAAGATATTTTCAATCCACTAGATTTGTTAGTAAAGTCTGGTCATGCTCTTGCTCGTGTTACTAAGACTCTTACTCGTGCTAACAACAACCTTCTTTTTCAATTTCTTTTGTGATTATAGTGGGTAGACCGACATGTAATTATTATTCTAAGCATGTTCTCTTAGGACTCATTGCCGTTACCTATCAGCTGATATAGCGACTGTAATCAACCCCTCTGTTACCACTTATCAACTCACTGCGCACATCAAATTGGCTACAAAATAATGGTATAGTAATTAAAGTCATCTACAAGTTTAATTATAAATAATTAAATGATATTTTGATTAACGCTAAAACCTGGAAATCGACCCGTACTCAGTGAGTAAAAAAATAAACCTATATCCAAAATTTCAATTAATAAAAATAAACATTCCAAGGTGTGAGAAGTCTGTCAACCCGTACTTGGCCAGCGTGGTAGACTATGGCCTTAACCTTCTCAATATGAGAGGAAAACCATATTCCAACAGTGGGATGATAAATGAGTCGATTATTATATTTTTATTAATATAACCAAAATGTCAACTCGTCGACATTTTGGTTAAATGCCAATTAACCGCGATGGACCCGAAATTGAAAATAGACACACTAAATAGCAATAGTTTGTTGATAATGAGGGCGTTATTGTAGGGGTAGGTAGGTATCGTTGGCGCGAGCGGCGTCGGGATATACTCGTAGATTCATATTCATGAAAGTGGTGACAGAAATGTTAACGTAGCCGGCCGGCAGCGTTGGCGGGAAAGTAACAAAGGCGAAGGGGGCATTTTAAATAAAAACATTATCTTTTTAAATAGCTATCCTTCAGTACATTTTAAGAGGTATAATTATTTCACGTACGTTATCATCATATTCCGTAATATCATTGAAAATAAAATTTCTCATTTCATATTTTATGACGAAGAAAAAACATTCCAAAAAAATGTTTGCAAAATAATTTTCCTGGCTTCGATTTTTATACGATGAAATTAACTTCTAAGAATGTAGCCGTAACGTGGTCTTTGAAAGGCACCAACTAATCCGAACCTAATAATTGTCTTGAAAGTTACATAAGTCCAAACGCATTGCAATAAAATAATTTAATAACTAGGTACATATACTTGTATACCACTGTAGAGCAACGTGGGTTACAAACAACTTGATGGAAACTACAGTAAAATCTGAATTATTTGTTCTCCGTCTACATTTATAATTATGTACGCGCGTGAGAAGTTATACTTCTTTGACATCATTAAAAAATAGTTTTTAATTGTATGCAAACAATAAATTACAATAAAATAATAAAAGGACTGGAATACGATAGTCAACACAGTCAATAAAGTTCAGTTTAAATTTGAAATATTAAATAAATAAATGTTTTATTTCTTACATTAAGGGTAACATAAATTCTCTTATTATCCGAATGTTATTTTTAAATTGTCTATAGACACAATTTTTTCACTAGTATTTTTATGAATAGTAAATATATTAATCAAAATATTGAATTTATCACTACTGAATATAATTTATGAATGTAGACTCCAGAAACATGTGGATAACTACTATGAATATGAAAACAGTGAACAGAGGCGACGATGGTGCCAACTTGCGCGACTAATAGAGGTTCTATTTCTATTTCGTTGGTAGCTTTTGTTTCGAGACTGCAACCGTTGCAACTTCATACTGTAACTCAACCGCTGCAACTTCATACTGTAACTTCTGTGTGACGAATCTTAATATTTCACTCTCTACATTTTTTCATAACGCGCCTAAAGAAGTATAACTTCAATTTATTGGGTTGATGTTTAATTTATTACAAAATTGAAGGACGTTATGCAGATCTGTCTACCAATGTATAGTTGGCCAACGTGGTAGACCAAGGCCTTAATCCTACTCATTGTCTTAGGAGCCTCGTGTCCAACAGTGCAAAGACACAGAGCTGTAACGTAGGTTTTTCCTATAGGCCGCAACGCACAAACTGCACTGCACGACGGGCGACATAATAATCGCATCGGGATGCATCGCATATTTCGGTGCCTTCCCATCTCATTACCGGCGTGAGCTTGAACACAAATGGGTCGAGGAATGTCAGAGCCTCGAAATACCATCTTCCGATACGTTCGAGTAAGTAACTGTGGTATAGAAAATCTGTAGAATACTTTTATTGTAGGTATGGCATAAACGCTATTCGTATTTGTAGTTTCGAATATCATTTTATTAATATCTATTACATTGAAAAAAGTTCATGTTTTTTTTTGGTAGCACGTGTAGTTTTAATCGCGATTTCGCAAAACTATCAATAAAAATTTCTAGTATTTGTTTAAAGTAGAATTTGATGAAAAACGTTTTAAGAATATTTGTTTAATATCTGTAAACACACGAAACGTTTATTAACACAATGTAAATAGTTAAAACATATTATGATTTTATTTAGAGCGATTATATTTGATACCATTAAAAAATAGGAGACGTGCAAGCTGGAATCGGTTTATTCATCTTATTTCAAAATATCTCGTATCGCAAAGCACGCTTCTCTGAAAAAGTGACGCAAGTGTGGTAGAGCATTTCCGCAGACTGATCGGTAGAGTAGACAGCGGGTCTGAAACGATTGCATACGTAAAAATATTGTGTTTCAAATATCTATTGAGTTAGACATCAACATTAACCTTCAGAGAGCTCTCTGTTCGCGTTCTCCTTTAATGTCCGCACAACCATTGTTGTGGAAGCTTCACGCGGTACGTAACATATGTATATAAGACCACTTGATCCGTGCACTTTGACAAGCTTAGTTTGAGCAAATTGATACTAGCCTGTTCACGCAATAGTGTACCAATATTCTTTTGTCGTACATCCTCGCTTTGACTTTGAACATTCCTATTTCGTCTTATTTTTAGAATATCTTTTGTTTCGTTGCATTTGTTCTTTCAAGGCAGACAGACACTGTAGCTTAGATTATGTGTCACAATATTAACCTATGAACGATCAACCAATAATTTGCCTTGGTTGTTCAAAAATCACCATCTAACTCTACAACCGATAAATGTCCTGCCCGTTCGTATTTTGACTGCGGAACACGTGCTCATTTCTGGTATCGCACGTTTTAATGACAAACCGGAAACATTTCAGAATTGAATTTATATTTGAACTCTTGACATTAAAAAAATTTTAATCGCCCCTATTATTACTCCACTGTTGGAATATGGGTCTCCTCTCATAATGAGAGGATTAAGGCCATAGTTTGCCACGCTGGAGAAGTGCGGGTAGGCAGACTTCACACATTTTAGATTTTTTTAAATATTAATTCTAAGTTGTGCAGGTTTCCTCACGATGCTTTCCTTTACCGTTAGCACCTGATATTTAAAGTTAAAATGCATTTTTATAAAGAGGTGGCACCAGTAATTTGAACCCAGCACCCCTGGAATGAGAGGCTGAATTCTTAACTAGGCTATCACTGCTTGGAATTGTGCGGTTCTAATTTGTCCCTCCTCCATTAATATAATTAGCTAATTGGCGTCGTTAATATAATTAGCTAATCATGGATTTCAATAGTTTAATATCGATAATGGCGGACTCGTTCACCGTGCGTACGTGGAACGCACAGGGGTTGCCGCGCGACGCTGTCTCCACGGAGAACGGTATCCTGGTGACGAGAGCGGGCCGGTGGCCGCTCACAATAGACCCGCAAGAACAGGTGAGAGCATAATCTTTCGTTTTTTTTATATTTAACACCAAGCTCAACAATAATAACTGTCATTTTTGTATGATGACGATATCAGACCATGAGCTTCGAACTTCAAAACGAACATTAATATATTTTACCGAATTGTTGAGAAAAATTTCATCTTACCGCTTTTTATTATTTTCTGGGCTTATATGTAATCATTTATACGAAATCAAAAGAAATGATTCAATTAGAAGTAAAAAGAATATTCCTTTGAACCATTTTTAATAAGCTATCCGCTAGTTGAAACCGTACATGGGCGGGTCGTCCCGAGTAATATTAAAAAATAATTGAATATCGGAAAAAATAATTAGACCATTACTTAGAATTAATTTTCAGTGAACAAAATGATTTCCGTGAAACCTTTTTCGACGTTTAGGCTAACCGCTGGATAAAGAACATGGAACGAGACAACGGGCTTCAGATCACGAAACTGAACGATGCAAGCTACCTCCGAATCCTGGAGAACTGCATCCGACTCGGCTGGCCAATGCTCATCGAAGATCTAGGGGAGGCCCTCGAGGCGACCCTGTCCCCTGTACTCCTGAAACAGACTTTTCTACAGGTAAAATTTTAGCAAATAATGAAGATGAAACATGTTACCGCGAACTGAACATGAACTTCTAAGGGGTAAAACCAACGCGAATAGAAAATTCTTAAAAGATATTAAAGCCTTTATTGAGGAAAACTTTATTGATTTTGTTTAGTAACTTGATGTATTTTACAGCAAACTGAGATTTCCGCGAAGTTGCAATAGGCAACGCAAATTCATTCAGGAAACATCCCGGAAAATTGAAAAAGGATTTGTAAAATTTTCCAGTAAAAATATTTGCGCTATAGAAAGTTTTACAAAATTCTGAGACTTGTCTTTGTTCAATGTGCGACGGCCCGAGAGTTCACGAGTTCGCGCGAGCATTGCATTGTGAGCGAAATTCGTTCACGTCACTTTATGCTTTTTATTGTTTTAATATATTATGAACGGCAACTACGAAGTGCACGAATATTATAAAATCCCTTGTAATAATTAGTTATCGCTCATTTTTAAATTACATATGTATATTAGGTAAATAAAAAAAGTGTCGTCACTAAGCTATTTTTATTTATTTTGTATGTTATAATTATTAGTAATTAATTAATCTACATTTTCAAAAACAGTTGCTCCTTTTGTCTTTTTTTAAGCGTATTTTGAGTTTGCATCATTTAACACAATGTTATTAGACTTTGATGACTTAACAGAATAACAATGTGAAATCACTTCACAAAGAGAATATCCGCTTAAAATCATGTGGAATAATTTTACTCTCTTAATAGTAGCTGGAGAGTGAATTATCATGTATTATTGTCTGAATCCGTAGCTACGTATTTGCCTCGGACGTATTCCATTTTAGATCACTGAATGAAAGCGGTGAATAGAAACCGGCCACTGCCTTTGTTATGAACGTTTCATGTTGACGCGAAATTGCAAATTTCGTCATATTGCTTCATGTTCATTATTGTGATATACATATAATATCTTTAGTACTTCATACGACTTGTTTGTAATCATCATTACATCGTCATCATCACCGGCCTGTTTCAGTCCACTGCTGGACATAGGCCTCCCCCAATGAGCGGCATCGCGCCCTGTCCACGTTTTAGCTCCGTATGTCATGACAAGTAGAACGCACTCCCTCTCAAAATTGTTTCTACCTAACTGCAATATCTGCACTAGGTATATGTATTCCGAAATAATTTCAAGTGGCCATTTACGACAACAGGTCTCGGTTCGATGCCTTTACTGATCATGTTTTGGTTTCTTCCTAATTCATGCCAAGACCTATTCGTCGCGAGGCCATTGCTAGGCTGTCCAGCATTTGTTGCAGTTCATCCAGCGACTCCGCCAGTAAGACAACGTCGTCTGTGAATGACAATTGCGAGAAATAGTCACCATTTATGTTTATGCCTATACCTTTCCAGTCCAACGTCCTAAACACATCTTCCAACGCGCTGTATTGTATAATCCGCCTCATTGTGTGGATATCGTCTATGGTTTCATATTCTCCCAGAAACCCGGCCTGTTCCGGTGGCTGAAACTCGTCGAGTCTTCTGGCGCGATGATTCATGATGACTCTAGAGACTCTATGACTATAAAGAACAGTTTATATACGTGGCTTTGGAGCGAGGTGAGTCTATAGTTTTTAAGAAAAGATTTGTCTCCCTTCTTAAAAAACAGCACCACCAGACTCCTGCTCCACGCTTTTGGAATTCTTCTATGACGAACTTAAAAATGTTCTGCAGCCTCAACAGAACAAGAGCTCCTCCTGCTTTCAGGAGTTCTGTAGTAACTCTGTCGACGCCAGGAGCTTTTCCATTTTTAAACTGTCCCAGAGCCAACACGATCACGTCTTGGCTGATATCAGACAGATCGACACTGTAGTGGCGCGTCAGAGTGGCTTGCGGATCGCGATTGTCTCGTTTGGGACAAGGAGCATGCGCTGCGTATATTCGGCCATAAAAGTCCTCAATCTCGGTGAGAATCTCCGGCCTTGACAGAACGGTCTTTCCACTGCGGGTGGTCAGGTGGCCCCTTCCAAGTTGCTAAATAAATACTTTAGACCCTCGGTTTCGCTCTATCGCCTCCTCGATGTGGCGGGTTGTGGCGAGCTCTGAAGGTCACGTCGTACTATTCTCAAAATACGCTTGTTCCGGTTCGACCTCACCGACGAAGTGGTCCCGGGGTCTTCCCGTCTTTCTGTCATAAGCCTTAGAGTCTCGTTCTAGAGTTTGGACTTTTTGCCTTTCCGCTGCATTTGGTATAATTTGATGACCGCATCCTTCATCGTTTCAATCACGTTTCGTAGGGCCTCGTCAACGTCATTTGTGGGTTCCATGGCATCGAATCTAGCGTCGAGAAGCTTTTCAAACTTCTCGGTTCCCGCCATATCTCGTGCTGAATCCGGTCGGAGCGTCAACTTCTTCAGACGGGTCCTCTCGAGCTTGAATTTCAGAGAGCCTAGGATAAGTCGGTGGTCAAATCCGGTGTTAAACCTATTGACCACAGAGACATCTCTGAATGTATGCTTTTTATCTATCATGATGAAGTCAATCTCGTTTTTTGTCACAGCGTCGGGGCTTCGCCATGTCCATTTCCTCTAGTGCTTCTTCTCGAAGAATGAGTTCATCAAGAAAAGCCCTTCTTTCTCTAGGAAGTCGACTAGCATTTGCTCCCTGTGATTTCTGAATCCGTAGTCATGTGGGCCTACTCTAGATTCGCTCTTACTCTGGATTCCCCCTTTAGCGTTAAAGCGTTGTAAGCGGCAGCTGTAAATTCTTCTATTCAACATACCATTTTATCCTCCTCAGCAAATTTTTATAAGCTTTTGAAATTCATATCACTTATTGGTTACCCTTTAGACCTTCATATTACTCTTTCAATATTGTCATATGGGGTGTAAGGGGTTCCAACCACCACCTCAGGAGCCCAAGCCAACCTCACCTGCACGTGG